>MJUU01056063.1:0-22249 GCA_002080025.1 Modiolus philippinarum
ATATGAAGGTTCAAGTGGCTTTTTCTGATACTGTGTCAAATACGAACTTATATTATCTTCATTATCCTCGTCCTTCGGTTTAAACGACTTAGCATTGCTTGCAACGAAATTTTTCTTTGGTTTAGAATTTTCTTTATAATGCGGCTTTACTTCTACAGGTGATTTTATATTTTTGTCATTTGTATACAGCTCATTTTGTTTTGAAGGTTTACCACTTTCGTTTAATTTGTTGTTTTTATCCTTATTTTTACTATGATCAGTCTGTTTATTTTTATTTACATCTTTTGAATCATTCTTTATATCTTTTGGTTTTGTAATATCCTTTGAATTTGATTTTCGCAAATCCTTTTGGTCAACAACAGGTTGTTTTTGAGTGTTTGGCTGGCTTTTTGTTGTGGCTTTAGGATGTTTCTGTTTCTTATTGTTCACAGGGGAAGGTGAAGGCAATGGGGATTCAATTAACAATGATTCAAGTGTCACAAGTGTTGGACCAGTTTTTCCTTTAGGTTTTCTCGGAGATGGCGATGATTCTGTTTCTTTTCCCTTCACTTTAACGGGCTTCTCTATTTCTACGATAGCCTGAGTATGTTCTGGAACCATTTTATTAACACCAAGGGTACCAGCATTTGACTCTATTTCCCTAATCATACTCTCAACCTAAAATATAAAGACAGTGAATGCAATATATAAGTAACTTAGATGACAAGACAATTTATTTTGAAAGATCAAAGTATCATTGCAAAATCAGGCAACTGTTCATACGAATAAATGTAACAACACCTACAGTTATTTCCATGCATGGCACTAGTGACTAAATTGTCTATGATAAATGAAAAACGAAATACAGAAGATACTGGAAAGAAATTTGTTCGCCGTATCAAAAGGAGAATTTGTCTTAATAACCCAAAATTTAAGGAATATTTACAACAGATCTATTCCAATGAGCTTGAAATTAAAGAAATAACTGATACACCTACTTCAGCTTCGTACTTCCCTTTGTTGTATATTGACGAAGATGGACGTTTGAAATCTAAGCTATATGACAAGCGTGATGATTTTAATTTCCCAATTGTGAACTTTCCCTTTCTTAGCAGCAAAATACCTATCTCTCCAGCCTATGGAGTGTACATTTCACAGTAACTTCGGTATTTAGTTATTTGATTCGTTAATGTTGAGCGTGTAGTTTGTACAGTGTTTTTTAACAGAGCAAAAACACTGTCCCAAAAGCTGCTTAGTCAGGGATTTGTTCAACCTATGTTAATTTCATCCCCCAAGAAATTCTATGGCTGTCACCATTACATCATTGAAAGATATGACGTGTCAGTATCCCAGATGAAAGTGGACATTTTCAGCTAGATTCATGTCTTCCCGGATTTGAGTACCGATTTTGACATTTTCCTAGATTGACTCACTTACAGTTTGACGGGTGTTGTTAACAGAGCAAGACATGCTTAGCCTTCCGGAGCACCTGATGTCACTCCAGTGAAACTGGGGTTCACGCTGGGAGTGCCTTTGTTTTGAATGTTGTGACTATGTATCTGTCTAACGTCATTGCTTTCTGTGTTTAACGTCATTGTTTTCCGTGTACTCGTTTTGACCATGTCTTTCGACTTCAATTTTTGTAAATTCCACTCCTTTGTTCCTTCGGTATTCTACTGTAGTTGTTTCAAAATAAGCGTATATAAATAAATACGTGGACAGAGTAGAACTATCCTTAATTGGACTATTTATATTCTGCTAATGAATATTGAGCTCGATGTACTTTTAAAAGTGAAGGGTTTAAAAAGAGTTGATTTAAATATGACTGATACCAATATAATGAAATATTGATATGAGAAAGTTCGACAAGCCTAAAGTATATAGTATTAGTAAAATGAGAGGTTGTCATTATCTCTACAAAGCAAAAAAACTTCCAAAGTGTTAGTATTCATGGTTGATGGCTGAAAACGGATATAATTAAATAGAAAATTACCCCTAGATCGGACAGAAAGACGGATGGACAGATCGACAGACACCTATATACCTGCAAATGAAATTGAAGGTTTGCGGACTAAATAAAATATAAAATATTAATATGAAATACCCTGCACACTTTCAGACTCCCCGGTCAAAACCTATCAGAGAAAACAAGTACCATTTGATCGGACAAACAGACTAACAGAGTAAAGCTCATTGTTGAAGGCTTCATTATGACTTCAAGATGAAGAACAAGAATAAAAGCATTGTTCAATTGCTTTTTTCCATGTATTTGTAGAGACTTTGTCTCATTTGCAATTTTTTTTTTATATTTTCCTGGATTTACTCACTCACAGTGTAACGAGTGCTGTTGACCGATTTTGACATTTTCCTGGATTGACTCACTCACAGTATGACGGGTGCTGTTAACAGAGCAGGACATGATTACCCTCCCGGAGCACCTGATGTCACTCTCAGTTTCACTGAAGTTCACACTGTGAGTGCCTTTGTTTTGAATGTTGTGATTTGTATTTCTGTGCTTTGCATCTGTCTAACGTCATTGTTTTCTGTGTTCTCGTTTTTGCCATGTCTTTGGACTTCGATTTTTGTAAATTCCACTCCTTTGTTCCTTCGGTATTCTACTGCCATTGTTGCATTTACTCCACATCCCTTCATTTTTAATTTTATACTGGAGTTTGTCTCTCCTGAAGTTTGGAGTCCGTAAAAAGATTCCCCGTGAGAGAGATGTATGCTCTATATACATTTCAGTTATGGTGTACTTGTTCTTGAGAGAATTTGTCATATTTTTATTTGAACATCTTTGAGTTTATGGTCTCTCCAAAAGTTAAGATGTTATCTGCACTGAAGAGACATAAGTTGTCGAAATGCGCATATGCAGAAAATAAATTCACAGTAACTTCGGTATTATTTATGGATACACTATCACACTTTCCAATTATGGCTTTTATTATTTTTTTGTAATTTCAAATTATTATTCTAACCACCTGTTTATTGTGCCCACGTCTCATGATTTTATTATGCCAAGTTTTCTTACTTTTGGCTGGATGAGTGTCTTGTAGGTGTTTAAATGTTGTGATCGTCTTCTATTAGTTTTTTTGTCGGAAAATGGATGATAGCGATTGTAGGAACACTTTGTCAGTTTAGTTTATGTTCGTTGACGATCCCGCATCCATGGATCAACAGGTAAAAAAATACATGGATGAGCGTTGCCGGACATCTAGCAATGAATTCCCATCAAACCGGTGCTAGGGGCCGTTTTGAACTTACTATTAGGTATGAGTAAAACTCATTGTTGAAGGCTTCATGATGAGTTCAAAGTGAAGAACAACAATAAAAGCGTTGTTCCATTGCTTTTTATCGTATATTTGTAGAGACTTTCTCTCATTTGTATATATTCTACATCCCTTCATTGTTAACTGACAGAAAGACTGAAATAGGAAGTTCGACAGATTAAACAGGAATAGAATGATATTAAACAATAACTTCGGTATTTTGTTATTAGTAACATGTACGCTGAACGATTTAAACTGGAATAGTATTAGGAACATGGTTCAACGAAATATTCACCTATCCTATTGAACACTGTCGTTAAGTATATACAGAAAATACAACAATTCGGATGCATTTCACATGAAAAATTCGCTTCCATTTTTATCCTTCAATTCCGGTAAATGATTCGTCACTAAAAAATGAATTAATTAGTTAAAATTTTATTACCTGTTTTTACACCAATTAATATACTTTTACAAATAATTTAATTACTTTGTATCAATCTGTATAATATAACCTTACCCATATAAATATAGATGCTGCACCAGAACTGCCTGCATGTACTTGCTCGGCTGTGTATGGTTCTATTGACTTCTTAGCTTCTACAGCAAGACTTAAATTAGCATCTTTAGGATCAAACTTTGACATTTGATTCAAAAATGATTTATCTACTTGTTGGCCGAGTATTTTCTGACACTGTTTCCATGTCTGTATAAATAAAATTCTAAATATGTATTCATAATAATTAATACATAAGCAGACAAATTACTGATGTATGTACACATGAACTTATAACATTTTTATCCTCAAGTCAAGTCATAATATCGTAAACACCGGATAAAAAATTGTAGTGTTTCATAGCCAGGTTTTGTCCTGTCCACCTACCTGTAGTTCGTCAAAAATTTGGAAGACGCGACTATTACCATGTTTTTTTTACCTCGCAGCAAAAATTGTACCACAATTCCTAGTTGTGCAAATCGGGTTTCCGGGTTGATCGACCTTTTTTCAAATTAAAAAAAAACTTTTTACTTATATTTTTTAATGTTCTGCAAATCTTCACAAAGTTATGATCCTTTATTACTTAGAATTAATTTTGCATTCGCGCAACTCCTTCTGTGTTTTTGTTAACAAAATAAAATACAAAGCCTTGCTGCATAGATCTGGGGTGGGGGTGGGGGTTGGTTGGTGAGGGGTATTATGCAAATTTTTCACATTGACCCTTTTTGATTGAAAATGGTAGATTAAGGTCCATGGTGCAAACTGAGGCCAGGATTGATTATTATAATGAGTCTTTGTGACTTAAAGTTTTTACTTTTGTAGTGTCAAAGTTATATCCCTTCTGACTTAAAAATTTGCAATGATGAGATTGTGGACGCAACTTCCAAAATTTGTATCATAAAGCAAGAAAATACTTGCTTAATTGTGCATATCTTTTTGTTCAGAATGTTTGCCGATATTTTGATTAGTTATGACCTTCAATGACTCATTACAGCTATCATAAACTTGATTTTTCAATAATTATTCCCATATACAAAAAACAAATTTATAGTAACTTTAATATTTTGTCATTACTTAGCGGTGGAGTGGTAACGGGATACATTCGTTTTTATGAATGGTTAAATAGATGTATTTTAATTAAGTCTCCCGAACGAAGTTTGTGGAGACTTATTGTTTTTTATACTGGTTTCTGCCTGGATGCATGTTTAGCTAGTCTGTGTAATCATAACTTTATATAGGTCTTACAACACGTTATCATTAATTGGTTGTTTTTGGGCTTGTTACTGACTTGTTGAAGCCCTTACTGCAAATGCTTTGCTTTTTGAGACCTGACTGTTGAGTTCTATTCGATGTATCTATTGTAAGCTCCATATCACTATGTTTTACAGTGGGATTTTTGCGTAATCTCAGTATGTCCATGATGTGACTTCCACACACTTGTGGAAAACTATCATCTTTTTTTGTATGTTTTAACTTATCATTGTAATTATTATGAATCATTGTATTAAATTTCATTATGATTGTTCAGCTCTTTAATGGACGTCTTGATTGACAATGAAACACATTCTGATTCTGTTTTGTGTAAGCCGTCTTTTCTATTGTTGTTGTTGTTGTTGTGTGTGTGTGATGTTTTGTGTTATACCCGTTATTTCGTTTTCTGTAACATTTATATCACTATGTTTTTGTGTGAAATCTTTATTGCCATGTTTTTTGTTATCTCTATACATTGGGGGTAATAACAATATTACCGAACAGAGTGGTCAAGAATCGTAGTCCATGAGGCAAAAAGACAAATCAGGTGGAAACCATCGGCAAAATTGTCGACCGTATTGGTCCTGACTTGGTACAGGCATTTCAAAAGAAATGCTAGCCAAACCTCCCCTTCCATTGCGGTAGTGTGCGATAGCAACTCAACAGCAATTGCCATTGAAAGGTCGTGGACAGTTAAAAGAAATGATAACCCCAGTATTAAGTAAAGAAAGAATCTTGAATCCGAGTTCGGACAGAAACTTCAAATTTTTCCACAAGGGACTGTTATCTATTAAAAAACTTTTTAATGATCGTATGAGACGGAAATTTTTGAAGCCTTGTGCTATCTCAGACCTGAAACATACACTCCGTAACCTTGAGAAGCTGGTATATGTTGCTGTCCATGTTAGGGAAATCGATAATTTTGAAATCAAAATCGTCCCTATTGACGTAAATTTTAGTACTGAGATGATCATTTTCGTCAAATAAATCGCCCCTATTGACGTAAATTTTAGTACTGAGATGATCATTTTCGTCAAATTCGAGATGTAAGTTTACAACTATGTTTTTCTCTTACCTCGGCTGTATAAAGTGTTTTGTATAATCTGTCTGTCGTCATGACTTGTATAATTTTTGTATCATCATGTTTAGATGTAGGTTCTGTATCGTCATTTGCTGGTTTAATCGCTGGTCATATTTTGTGTAATGTCTTTATTGCTAATGTTTTGTTTATTACTCCACATTATAAAGACTGGAGAATTATTACTTACAGAGAGAATGATCATAAAAACGTACCTGTGATATACTCCCTCCCTGACAAAACAAAACGAAAAACCACATTCAAAGTCAATGTCCGGTCACTGTCTGAACCCTTATGATAAACACTATTCAAGATGTTCTTTTTTCTTTTACAATCATTCGAAGTTTTTAATAAATAACTAGTCAACAAAAGTGACGATAACGGTTCATTTTGTAAATAATTTGGTTTTCGCAATTTAAAGTTTATGTTTTAGTGCATTTTCGTATTCGACTTTTTTCCGATGACCCAGTTCGCTATTAACTGATTGGTGATTTAAATTGTTTGATGTCAATAATTGGTACATTTCATCAAGTAAGCAATGTGCCATCTGAAGAAGTGGAAAACAATATCTTCTGGATTCCCCTTTCAAACCAGAATAAACGTGAAAAAGGACTTGGCGTGGACAGTGATTTCTGAATTCACAAATAATTGTTATATGAAAAAAATAACAAACTACAGACTAATGATTCTTCTTAAGCAACCATGCTCATCAAATGATAAATCACGTAGCAGCAGTTCCCTTGAGACGTCACAACGTCAAGACAGATTTTTTTGAGTCAAATGTGACTAATTGGTACATGAAAGATGTTGACACAATCAGTATATACGTCCGCAAACCAAAATTCCGGACAATGACTTTGACCGTGGCCTTATATAATTCAGGAATCATAAGCGACATGTTTAGCGTTTGTTTTGTTCATTTGTACTAATTGTTTTGTCCTTGTCATGTCTCAATTCATGTTGGATATGAATTGCCGTTTTCTTCTTTTTTTGGGGGGGGATTCCCCTTACCTCCTTTTTCTTCGGTATTCGTTTGCCGATATATTTTGGTGTAAATAAACAATGAAGGATATGGTGTAAATGTACATGCGGCAAAGTCTCTACGAATACATGGTAGAACCAAGCAAAGGAACAACGGTTTTATTGCTGTTCTTCATCTTGAAATAGTTTGCGAAAATATATTTTAGCTACGAGTTCTGGCTTTCTGCCAGAAAGTGAAATATTTTTATCAAGAATCCGTGTATTGTTTCTTTTGTTGAATAGTATATGAAAATCATCAGTTCTGTTGTATTTTACACTTTTTATTGAAAATGATTTTTACCTTTACTTCGGAAGGATCATGTCCTAACAACATAAGGGCGGCCATGACAGTTTGATGAACTCCTTCCGGAGGAGTGTTATACTGCCGGATTTCTCCAACAACCCTGTTATCTGTATTTCGTACGATATCCTGCATTGTTCTGATAGCTGCCAATCTGTCTCTCAATCGTTTAGCATGTATTAGTTGCTGGTCAAAGGACTTGTCTTCATTAGCAGCGCTGGCTACTGCTATGGCACGATCAAGATTAGTTAGCTCCCTTGACTTGTAAGCCCGTAGTAAATCTAGAAATATTAAAAAGTTCATGAATGAGGTATTTATTTGATTTTTTACACCTGCAACACTTATAATCACTGTATACGACGTATTTTGCCACAATACAGCAATCGAAATTCATATGAAACTCTTCAGATTTTATATGCTCTGTACTGATACATATAATTCACCTTACTAGTAAATCGCATAACAAGCTGAGGCATTCATTACACCAATTTCAAGTTGTTCCATTCCGGAAAGTTTCCGGATATTAGTATGAATTGACCCTGATGTCACACGGAGTAAGATGCGTCAGCTGCGCACTGAGAGCAAAGGGAAAAAATTATGTTTATAACATGTTTTGATCAATTATAAGTCAATATTTGATTCATCAGCTCGACAAGTTTGTTGTGGCCAATGTGAAGTGCCCATTTGACTAGATAAATAGTATATTGTTATTTAACCAGGCGGTAGTCAAGGAAAAATAAAATAAAGAGTGCTATAGAGCAGTTCTTGTAAGCATAAATAAACGAACAAGTAAAAATTCTTGTCGAACTGTGATAAAAGGTAAAAGTATATGTACACACTAAGTCAAACGTAAAAATATAATTGAAAAATAAATATCAATTGTATGTATATATTTTCAACTATTATTTTTGGTCTCGTGTAGAAGGCTAAATTTCCTGCCCCTGCCCATTTTTCACATTCGTTATTTCATCCCACTTTTGTCTTTGCTTTATACGTGGAACGTCAAACTTATTTTATCTGTATTTCACCTGTAACGTAACCCATTTTGTTTATCCCCGGACCTTTGAAGACAGCAACGTCGAGAATCTTGGCCCATCCCCACCTCTGTCTTTTTATTTTTCAATTATATTTTTACGTTTTACTTAGTATGTACATATTCTTTCACCTTTTATCGCAGTACGACAAGAATTTTTACTTGATAGTCAAGAATTATTTTTTCACTACGAGGAAAAAAGCTTTGTTCTTATGCCCGACGTTCGGTAACGGATGAGATTAATTTAGAACAATCAGCTTTACCAATTCACGAGGGAAAATATCTATTTTATCGCTAACTACACATTCAATCACTTATAATATTTTGTGTTCCTCTCGCTCGTTATTAATTTCAGTAGCTTTTTTATCATCGTGATTTTCAGCAAGCGCATCACTTTACCAACATTGTAGATAATGAAGTAAAAAATTAATCACAAAATAAGCTTTGCCAGGTTGATATATAATACAAAAATACAACAGTCAATCAATGAAAATGGTTAACTACCGAAATTGCGTGAAGTCAAAATAATAACTAAATAAGACAACATCTGAATGAAAATAAAAATAAGACAGCATTTGCACTGGTGAGACATATGCAGAAAATAAAATAACAGTAACTTTGGTATTTCGTTATTTATCACCACTGGGTGGACTGTTAGTCCCTTAGGGTATTCACCAACCCAGTAGTCAGTACTTCGGTGCTGACCCGAAAAGAGATTGTATTGAAACTTGAAATATCTAAATTTTGCAAAATTTTGATTAAAACTAAAGAGTATCTCCCTCATGCATAGCTCTGTCCTTAGCTGAATTTTGGCTTTTCTATTTAGATCCTTTGGTTATTTGTTCTCTATCAGCTTTAATATGTTTTTCGGTTAATGGATTTCCAAGTCTTTTGGTATGATCTGCACTGATCATGCTGATGAGACATAAGTTGTCGAAATGCGCATATGAAGAAAATAAATTGACAATAACTTTGGTATTCTGTTATTTATTACCACTCGGCCGATGCCTCTACTGGTGGACTGTTAGTCCCCGAGGGTATTCCCTAACCCAGTAGTCAGTTCTTCTGTGGTGACCCGAAAACCATTTGTATTGAAACTTGCAATATCGAAATTTTGCTATTTTTTTCAAAACTAGGGAGTATCTTCCTCATGCATAGTTCTGTCCTTAGCTGGATTTGGCTTTCCTATTTAGATCCCTTTGGTTATTTGATCTCTATCAGCTTTAATATGTTTTTCGATTAATGGATTTCCAAGTGTTTTGGTATAATCTGCACTGATGAGACATGTGTTGTCGAAATGCGCATACGAAGAAAATAAATTGACAGTAACTTTGGTATTTTGTTATTTATTACCACCGGGCCGATGCCTCTGCTGGTGGACTGTTAGTCCCCGAGGGTATTCACTAACCCAGCAGTCATTACTTCGGTGCTGACCCGAAAACAGATTGTATTGAAAATTTTGCAAAATTTTGTTTAAAACTAAGGAGTATCTCCCAAATGCATAGCTCTGTCCTTAGCTGGATTTTGGCTTTTCTATTTAGATCCTTTTGGTAATTTGTTCTCTATCATCTTAATATGTTTTTCGGTTAATGGATTTCCAAGTGTTTTGGTTTGATCTGCGCTGATGAGACATCAATTATCAAAATGCAGAAAATAAATTAGCTTTGGTGTTTCGTTATTCAATCCCGTTTTTAATTCAGATGTGTCTTATTTCTTTTTATTTTAATGTAAACATATTTTATTAATTAAACATCTTCAAATATCATACAGAAGACAGTTTACAAGATTATTGAATATAACAATTAATTAAAGGGATCCGAAAACAAGTTAAGAAACTTATATAAATTCGTTTCCTCTTTTTATTTTGACTTTAAGCCTTATTTTGGCGGTTAATCATTTCACTGACAGTTGTATGTTTTAAAAAATCAATATATACTTTAAAATTAATATGGAACTTTTTATTGTGGCAATAATGCAATTTGCAGTGCTACGGCTTATTAATCTCTTTTTTTTATAGCAGAATGGACATAATACGATATGTCTTGACCGCCACAATGCATAGGGGTAAGGGCAACCATCCATGGAATAGGTACTCTTTAAGACCAAAATGGATCATACATCATTTGGCTATTAGAAGTAGTACTGGTTGTACTTTCTGCTTTCGGAAAACTAATCGTGATCATTAATGCATGACTTAGGGATCAGGGCACCATTTGATCATGGAATCGGTTTTATTTCTCGACACACAACTGCATGTCAAATGTCATTGGCTAGAACTGTTGGTACAGACAGTCCTAACTGCTTGTGAAAATCTTCACCTGTTCGTTCTTGCATGGCGGATGGGCTATGGCCACCATTTGGGCCATCTTGAGATGGAATCGATTTGTACTCCAGTGCATGTCAATTTTCAAGTTACCAGGACTACTGGTAAAGGTTGCAATAACTTGTGAAAAATTTAAGGTGATCGTTCATCAATGAATATGGAGTTAGTGCCATCATCCTGGTGTGGAATCGTATTTATTCCTCAAGACGAAACCGCATACGGAAGGGGATTGGTTTCACACATTTCGAAATTTGCTTTGTAAACTAAAATAATTCAAACGGTAAGCTTTGCTTAGAAAAATTCGTAAACTATGTCATAAAAATGCTCCTGGATTACCATATGATAGATATTTTTATGTTTAAAAATTGCAATTTCCGCTCGCTGCAGTGTTACGCTTAGAAATGTTGGAATACTTGCTATTTTTAAGACATTATCTGCCAATCGTATGACAGGACAAAAGTTCACGGGCAATATACAAGAATGATGTTCTAGTGTCCAACGAGATGAATGAAAACAAATTGGTTGAAATTATGAACAGGAATGTTATTCAAGTACCATGCGGGAAAAGAAGACTCCAGAGGCACAATGTCTAAACATGTTTTCAACTATGATATGTAGACTATACAGTTAAGCGAATCAGAAAGTACAATAAAAACGAGTAGCCCTTACAAGCTGGTTAAAATAAGCTGTACACTTACCCACACAACAATATTCCAATTAATATATTTGTCGTTGTTTCTTGATCAATGTACTCTTATTTGTTTTTAAAACAGTTTTAAATACCAATGTACACGCAAGTAAAATTGATTTAGTTTTAATATTGACAAATTGAAGTGAGTCAACAATATAATTGGTCCTGTTTAATTTGTGGATTTAAAGTTGTATAGTTCACATAAAGGTGTCATGCTTGGATAGATCTAAATATTACTTTTTGGCCAAAATATATCAAAATTTTGCCCCCTTTTGACTTTAAAATTATATATCAAAGCAAGGACGTATAATGAGAAGGATACGCAACTCGTACACAAACCATTTGGCATTTTAAAATCTGTGGTGGGACGTTTGATATGCTTTCACTTTGCAGCTAAGTGTATGGATTTTAATAAAATGATGTTTTTCTGAAAGCTGAGATATTTTTACGTTGTTAGAGTGAATTTTGTTTCATTATATCAAGCACTTTCTTTAATACACATGATTGAAATTTGTAATCAAGACATTTTTCATTGATTTTTTTGTCACTTCCGGTTTACATCGGTAAAAAGTGCACCACAATTTGCACTTAAAGGCTTTAAAAGTAGTTCACATAATTTCACAAAATTGGTATTTTCGTAAAGAGTGACATCTACTGCCCTGCTAGAACAATTTTTGTGACCATCATTATTATATTTACGTTGTTCTAATGCTTTAAAGATAATGTCCCAAAATTGACAAAATCTCACATCCCGCGATATTTTCCAATTTATAACGAGATGCTTATCCTTCTCATTATAAGTCCTTGATCAAAGACAATCTACACGTTAATTAATGCCATCTATGAATATGAGAAAATGTCTGACACTGAGACAGTTTCTACAGTTAATAAAAATTTAGCTACATTGCTGTATAAAGTTTATATCAATGAAACCTGTGTAATCCGACGTAAAATGAAACCATAAAGGATATGTTAAATTATTCTGAATGTCGGAGAAGTAATGTTTAGCCAAATGATGCCGTATTTGATAGGATGTCGGAATACACAGATGTCGAATTAGACAGGTTTCACCAATAGGTGTCAATTTAGTCAAAATGTATAGTTGCAGAAATTTAATGAAGGTTTTATGACCAGAAACGTAACAATAACTACATTTGCAATTGCAAGCAATAGCTGATGTTGCCCTTGGCAGCCAATTCGACGATTTCACTTTGTTCAGAGGGTCAACATCTGTGTGGACATCATTTTTTTGGTGAAATCGGACAAAGACGAAATTTTGACTTATCAAAGCAGCCATCTTGCAACAGGCGGCTATTTTGGAACAAATTCATATAAATTTCTTCCTCTCATTTCATTGAACATTTATACAAATTATAATCAATATCTACAAAGCGGTTCCTGAGATATTGAAGAAAGTTTGAATTTTTAACGTATTTGCGCATTTTGGCAGCCATGTTGGAAATTGAAGCCATTTTGAATTTTTTTGCATGAGTTCCTTTCTCTCTTCTTGTTCAACATATATGTACAATATGATCAATATCTGCAAAGGAGATCTAGACATATTGAATCCTCAATTTTTAAAATTGTTTCCATTTAAAATTGTGGCCATCTTGGAAATGGCAACCATTTTGGAATAATATTTCCTTGCATGCACAACTGCAGATAGTGTGCCAAACATTAATGACTTCTGTCCATTCATCATTCAGAAATAAGCCGGACAAAAAGAGGTGGAAGAAAGAAACAATAATAATAAGAAAGAAATAGACCAAAACAATATGTCGTCCTGGCTACGTCTGGGGCGACGTAATAAATTATTACAATTATTACAATGGTACAATGGGCCGTCTTGAACTTACTTTGAGGTATGAGCCTCATGGTAACTTCAAGATGAAGAAAAACAATAAAGGCGTTGTTCCTTTGCTTGTTTTTACCATGTGTTTGTAGAGACTTTGTCTCATGTGCATTTACTCCATATCCTTTTATTCACAATCTGTATTCTATCAAATTTGTATACCATATTTAGCTTCAAGTTTCCGGAGCTGTTTCCTTCCTTGTTTAAGGAGGTCGTCTTCTCCTTCTTGTTTGTTGAATTGGTATTCAGACAAAGCTTTCCTGATTAGTTGAGGATCATTAGACTGCAAGGCAATAGCTAACTGCTGGGCCGATTCGATTCTTTTGTCAACTTTAAAAGAAACATTTAAAATTAACTTGCGAGTTTATGCAATTTAAACCAAAACCGTCAAATTATGTAAGGAACTTTCGATAGTTTTGAACACCAATAAGTCTCGTTACCTTCTACCAATCATCTTTGATCATCAGTAAGACTTTTAACTGTGCTATAACTGTGATTCTTTGCTGAATACCTTTTGACTTCCACACCTTCATTTATCCCTGACTATCGACTAGAAATTAATTAATATTAATACACGGCAAATTCGATTGCGAAACATGAGTTGGGTGCCCAAGGGTCTCTTGATTCTTACAAACTTGAACAAACATATGTCGACTTCATAACAAATTGGTAAAGTATTGTACTTTGTCGCCTTGGTAGCGAATTCGCTCCTAATTCATATATTGAACTTAACAATTCGTTAATTCACAAGGTGAGCTATGTATTTTTATCTGCGAAAGGACAGCGTAAATGTATCTTTCCTAATTATAAAAAGAATCACATCAAAAGTTATAATATCCGATGAATACTATGAACTATTTAATGCCTACACATGTATTCTTTGTAACATGATAATTGCCAGGTATTCTAAGCCTGATTTTTTTGGAGTTAAGAACTATAGAAAATTCAAAAATAAGATTCATCTACACATGTTTGTATAAGGCAGCGTTAAGACACGAGAAATCATCCTTTTAATTCAGATGGGTTTGCAGACGTCTGCACAATTAATGTAAATAAAACATACACATACCATTTACTATATTTTTCATCTGTGGTGCGTTCATGTGCCTCTCTAAATCTGACACATCTGTTCCCGCGTTCTCTCTTTCCTCCTTAATGACCTCTAATACTTCTTTGACATCCTCCTCCATATCGTCCTCCCGATCATTTCGTGTAATGATATATCTGGAAACCAACCGTAAAAACTTCTGGTCTTGTTGGAATATGTTGAATATGTAGTCACCAAGATCTTCTAAAGTTATCTTGTAAATATCAATTCCTTTCTCTGTACAGATATTAATAGATTCAGAACTTTGTGGTTCTGATCTGTCAGCTTTTTGTAGGAAAGCTACAAGGGAATCTAATCCTCTAGGTACAGGAATAGAAATTTCAGTGTCTATAGTAACTATAGATTCTGCCTTTACTTCTTTTGTACTTTTCCAAAAGTTTTTACTATTTTCTAGAGTTCTATTGTTCAGTGTACCGACATCAATGTGTCTGCCGTGAGAATTGATCAGAAAAGCATATGCGTTATTTAATTTATTGGGTTCGTCTTCTTTAAATGCATATAAATTAAAGGCATATTCTCCTTTAACAGGAACGTCTATGTGGTATGACTGCTTATTATTTTTCTTGGATTGATGTACTCTCATTCTCGGAACAGCTTCCGGGTCATTACAATGGAGCTCGCTTACTAATTCTACTCCCGGTTTTGTTAATAAGTCCACTTTTGCATAACCTTCTTTTGCTTCAATAAAACCATTTTCATAAACAGTTGCTGCAACACCAATCTGATCTGCACAACGATGGGGACCAAGTGTTTCTTGTGCAATATTTGGTAAACCCATGACGTTTTCATTTTTCATAGAGCAATGAATTAAATAATTCAAAACATTTTCTTGTTCATCAGTTTCAGGATTTCGTTTGAAATATTTCAGTCCATAAACTCCAAAACGAGGCAATCTCGTTTTGACGATATATTCTCCACCTTTCCAGTACATCATTGCATACTTTGACATGTTCGCGCTGTCTACAAATGGATTTAATAATTTCATTTCCAACTTCAGTTCTTGTTGCCCCTTTACACGAATGTTTAATTTTCCTGTATCAGTATAGATACTGGATTCTTCATGCGTAATTGGAATCAATCCATATTTTTTGGACACTTTGTTTGGACCCCACCCTATCTTTGGGTAATCAGGAAGAGGTAGACATTCCTTTGCTAGCTCGGTACTTAATACAAGAAATGAACAAATCAAATCAAATTTCTCAAGACCTTCGGTGTTCTGATCACAGGCAAATATATTACATCTAAACTTCCCGAGGACAGGGATATTGAACATAAAATGTATGCTGTCATCATGTCGCTCGAACAAAATAAAATGATGAAGAATTTTATCCAGTTTTCGACGGCTATCTCCCGCTGGTATTATTCTGTTGAAATTATGTTTAAAATGATAATAGGTTCCCTTTGATGGTGGAAAATTCAGTTTGAATTCTGCTTGTCCATCTTTGACTTTATATAAAATGTTTGTGTTTGGATAAGTTACTCCTAATTCACGCGTTCTTTCACGGACATATAATGTTTCAAGAAAGTCAGATTTGCTTACAGGCTTCTTTAAAAGCTGCCATTTATCGTCATCAGGTAAATGGGTCCAAATCAGTTGATATGCATCTGTGAAAAAGTATTCTTCGTCTGCTTCGTCATCATGGTACACAATTGACCTTTGAATTGATGCTTGAGTAAATGTTTGTTCGTCGTCGTCACCAGAATTGACCTTTATACATGATTTCGCCCAGAATAAATCTAAAAGTCGCCATTCATTCTGTACATATACAGCATTCCACTGAGCCTTCATATCGGTTGTCTCCTCTTCTCCAAGAATGTATTCTTTATTCTTAGTTATTCCGTCAATTACTTGACAAGGAACTTCTGCCATTCTGTAATGGAAATCATTGTTTGATACAGAAAAACATCATTTTTAAATTTCCAAAATTCGGATTCATATGTTTTACTATGCATTAAAATATTTTAAATTAGCATTTTTTAATCTATATTTTTACGGAGAACCATAATAAGAATTGCAAAGAAAAAAAATCTAAAACGAATATTTCATCTCTAAGTTACGAAATCTTAATGGTGCTTTTACGTGTGATTCTTTCTATTATCCCATAATTCAAATAAATGATCGCGTATATTTCAAAACCACCATTAATTTATGACACAAATAGAGAACAATTATACAAAATTGAAGAAAATATACCGATTTTTTTATTACTTGATGTGTTTATCTCGATAGGATAATGAGGAAACTACGATTTTTTTTCACAGAATGTGGCGACAATTTTCTCATTTTTTTTTTATTCTTGACGACTCTAACATACTTTTCTATTCTTTAGGCCCACCTAAATGCTTTCTTATCTGTAGGCATCCAACAGGTAATTTTCTGCCAGGTGCGAATCGGTGAAATCATTATGCTAGTAGAAAAAATGTATGCTACTCTTGAACAAGTCATTGTAACATTGATTTTATCACTATACTAATAAATTATCGTGAGTTGTTATGTTTTGTTTTACTATAATAAGGATCCCGCCGATTAGGATATGGCAGACAATAAGTCCTGTCACCTAGCTTTAATTTTTAACCGATTTATTAGAAAAGAAATTTGCCAATATCAAAGGAACCCGGTGTAATTTTGTTGACTAAAATAACAAAGTGACCAACAATTCCCATATTTTTATAAATTCTACCTTATGATAGAATGCTGCAATTTGATTGGTCGAATACCGGTGTATTTTTGACAAATCCATGAAATTTCAAGCAAGTTTTCAAGCAGCCTAAAAATTTGTCACTTTTTACCCTCTGCCGGGGTATTTGCTAAAAAAATGCCCTTTTTAACCTTTCACTGAGACGCTTGTAAAAAAATTAAAAACGACGTCATCTGTGCGCATTAAATAAAGTCATTCGGTAGAATTAAACTGATGGGGAATTCGTGAAAAATACCAGTCTCGAGAATGCAATTTCCCTCGCCCGTTGGGCTCGGGAAATATAACATCTCTCGACTGGTATTTTTCGCAATCCCCCCCCCCAAACATGATATATCTGTTCAAAATTTCACTGTTATACATACGTGCATAAGATATAAAACAGATTAGCCAAGTTTCCCATGTCACACTGGATTTTACTGAAGTACTCTAGTGGTGTGTCGGGTGGTGGTGTTATATCTATATCCATGTTCTGTATATCGTATGACGTAATCCATCGATAGATTGCCCGTACACGGACCATATCGTCCCATACATCGTCATCTGTTAAGTAATTAATCAGGTCCCAAAAGGATCCCATAAGTAAATCCTTCGGTGCCTAGAATGAAATAAAATTCATAATTTTAGATATGATTCGCCCTTAGTCATTTAAGACTGATCTTTGTGGTTTAAATTAATCAAAAATTTTAAAAATATGGCAAAAATTTACTCTTTCTTATCTCGAAGAGGTATCTTTAGTTTTAATTCTTCTTATATCCCTTTGCTTTTCCAAGGATAAGTTTGGGTATTAAGGTGAACAGTGAGGATCGAGATCAAGGATGAACGTTTGATTACGATATTTTAGATAATGATGCATGTCAGCTATGACGTGAAACGAAGTAAATCCTTCTAAAACATTGTTTTCTTGAAGTTATTAAAGTAATTATTTTACCCTTTTTGGTATTCAGAGAATAGATCTTGATACATAATTCCATTTATTGATAAAAATGTATATTTTAGCATCGGTCTCAAACTTAAACAACACCAAAAAACTCGCTACAAGACAAGACAAAAATATAGCATACATATGCCGAGCTAATGGGGGTAAAAATTACCGAACAGGATTGTCAAGAGTCAACGTCCATGGGACAAAAAGAAAAAGCAGGTAGAAATTCACCGGAAAATTGTCGCCCGCAATGGTCCTGACTTAGTACAGGCATTTCAAAAGAAATGGTGGTTAAACCGAACAGGTCTTATGGTGTGCAAAATCTCCTCTTCAATTATGGTAGTGGCCGTCAGCAACTCAACAGTACTTGCCACAGACAGGTTGTAAGACAGTTTTCTTACGACAAAACCAATAAAAATCCATGATACAATGTTACTTCTCTTGCCCGCAAACAAGACCAAGGTAAAAGTTTGAAATCATATTTATCTCTTTGTATACAAATATCACGACTGCAAATCTGTATCACAAACATCATCGACAAACAAAAAAGTAAAATAACATTATGATATACAAAATACCGAAAAAACCTGTAAACCACAATGGTCCTGATTTTGTACAGACATTTCACAAGAAACCAGTTTTATTGCTCGTCAGACCTCCCCTTCAATTGCGGTAGTGTCCGGTAGTAACTCGACAGCAATTACTATTTAAAGGTCGTAGACAGTAAAAAGAAACGATCATCCCAGTATTAAGTAAAAAAAAGAATCTTGAATCACAGTTCGGGTCGATTTTTTTCCATAAGGTATTGATACCTTTGGAAGAACTTTTTGTTGGTCGTATGAGACGGAATTTTTTTTAAGCCTTGGTTAATAAGGTGGCCACGAAGATAACTTTGTCTCATGAGAAAGTCTATATAATTTGAACTAGCTCTCGCCTAACGAATCAATTGTGAAACATTCACTCTGTAAGCAGGAAAATTTAGAATATTACTGTCCATGTTAGGGAAATCCATGTTAGGAAAATTGATAATTTTAAAATCAAAATCGTTTTTTTTTTAACCATAAAATTATCTTTATTTTCAAATTGCTGTTTACAATGTACTTAGTTGTACAGCATTGGACTAAGTATCCCCGTTAAGTTAGTTATTGAATACCCAGGGAGAATATTCAATAAACATACTACGTAACTAATTTGTTAGTTTACATTATAAGATCTATAAAATTACATAATGTATTTAGATATTTATGGAGTATAAATGATACTTTGTTTGTCTCTAAAAGAAATAACTACAAAAATTATTCGTTGTAACTATAGATTACTTGCATGAAAATTATCCGGATATTTTACGATGCCGTCGGTTATGGTCTAACTTTTAAAATCAAAATCGTCAATTTTGTCGTAAATTCTAGTACTGAGATGACAATTTTCGTCCAATTCTAGATGAAAGTCCAAAAAGGCGTAGATCTAGTGGTTTCTGTTGTTTCCTTTGTCTCTAGTTCTGGGGGATATATTTATGGGATCCATTTAGCAGAAGATGCGTTATTAATAGAAAGAAAATCATCAATATATCTACAAGTGAGATTGAAGGATCTAACATCTTTTATTTATGATCTTTCACGTATCCCTGAAGAAATAGGAATATAAAAACAAGTCTGCGAGTAGAGGAGCACAATTCGTGCCCATTGGTATACAAACTTGCTGTTGATAAATAGCACCTCCAACTGTGATAAATATGTTATCAATAAGAAAATCAAGTATACTGCACACTTGTTTTTCATCGTAGCATACTTTTCCCTTTAAATTGGTTTTTGAAAAAAATGTGGATTTATAACCTATTGCAACAATTGTTTATTTATTTATTTTGTTTGGATTGGCAAAGGGGTTTTGAATGACACTTTTGATTCGTTATTTTAGTTTGTTATGAGGAAGAGTGTTATAAAGTGTGGAAAAATCAAAAGTTTTGAGAGAATGTATTTCAGAAAATGAACAGGATTTAAGATTCTCCAATAAATCCAAACTATCATAAAAACCATAAGGCACACCTGTTTGCTCTTGTAGGGTAATCAAAACTTGCTTTGTATATGGAAAATGTGAACATATGTAGACTCTTTACTAAGACGTACCTTTAGGGCATGCTCGTCAACTATCTCAAAATTGATACCTCTGAGGAAATTTTGTTTTGTAGTTGTCTGAGGAACTGGATCTGGTATATCTCCCTTCTTTAGTGTTTTCTTCCAGGCACCACGACCTTCTCCCATCTGTTGTACAAAATTGAGGAAAATATAATGATTTTTCATTCATATGAATCTTTTTATGGGAAATATTCAAACTAAGGAGTGCAATACGTTTTAAAAGTCACATCAATAATTTAAACCTCGGACTAAAACAGAAAATAAATTGTTATAAGAGGGCAGTGTTGCGGAGAATAGCAGTGCCCTAAGATATATTTTCTTAATTGTTACTTAATTATTTGTGATATGAATACTTGCCCTACTCTTTATCACAGAATAAGCTCGTTAACTAGTGCATTTAACTTTTGTAGACCTATATCTATTCCACAAAACCATAAAGATATTGCATACAAAGCATGCTCCAATTTTAACAAAACAAACCTCTCCTCCAGTCGTGCGACATACATTCTTTTCAAGTAGGTAATTTGAGACTTATCATTACAAACTATGCATTATATCCCCTTATCTTGGGAAATATTATTTAAGTTAAAGTAGATTCAACTATGCAAATAGAAACAAATCATCAGTGTGATGCATGAAACCGGACATGGACATGGACCCAGACATTGTTGTAATCCTAATGATACCAGTATGTTTTACTGTGTAATTTTTTAACAGAAAGTACAGCAAATATAAGATAATTGTAGGGTTTTACATAAACTGTAAATAAGAAAAAGAAGGGAAACGGGGAATGTGTCAAAGAGACAACGACCCTAAGGGGAGCAATAACAATGTATTTTATATATTTATGTATTTTATATAACAAAGCATATATTGAGTGAAACCCATATAAAAATGTCGATTTGTAACTTACTTTGGTAGCATAGCTAGATTCCGTATGTGTTTCATCATGTTCCTTTGGAAGGTCAATCGTGGGGGTAGGGACTGGTTTGTTTGTTCCTTTGGGCTTATTTGTGCTATTGGTCTGCTGTGGAAGAGTCTGCTGCACGGGAGGCTGTTGACCTTTGGATTCATTTGCCCCCATATTTATCTGACCTCCAACTGTTCATTTTAAAAATGATAAAATTAATATAATTAATCATAGAAATGACCATACCTCAAAAAGTAAAAGAAACATTCTTATCCAAATGTTATGCCTTGATGACGGACCTAAAAAGAAGTTTTGTATTGTTTCTATTTCTAAATCGCATCTGTTTGGTAAATCTATGGCATTGGTTTCATATACTACGGGAACAGATTTGCTACACAATGCATTAGGTAGTTTGATATCTTTACATGCAAAAACTGCTTTGTACATGTCTGAGACTGTGTTTACAGTAATAAGTAAACGTTGATATGAAAAGATTTCCATTTTTGAATATTGTTCTTTTAGAATAGATATCAGAAACTTGGATTAGGTAAATTAGGTAAACAAATAAATATTTTGGAAAAATAATAACCTACCTGATAATGCTGGATTTAACTATACATCAGCAACATGAAGACGGACAACGGTTATTTTACGGTAAATAAAAAAATAATAATCCATCAATTGTTAAAAATTAATCAATATAAATATTTCAGGTTTATACAGATTAAATATATGAAACAAAAGGTCAACAGGGTATAGAAAATCTGTGAAAATCTTAATACATTAATATCACGCTGTATAGAGATTAAACAGGCTTAAATCAATTGTTGTTTTGGTGACACAGAAAAGTATATTTTACCCAATGCAACATTATATTTTAATATTGAAAAATATATGTCTTACATTCTTTTATCAAATATAAAATTAGACTTTCTAACTTTATTTTTTTCTGGGCTTACAGTTTAAAACAGTTTAAAACATAAATGATAAAGTCAGACCAATGACATGAATTTAATAAAACTTTTTGAATCCAGTATTTTACAGCCCGTGAGATTAGGTCAGAATTCAATATATTTTGTATGACAAAGGAGATTGAGAAAAGGGTGTAACTGTTACGGCACATATAACATAGCCGTAACAGTCACACCAAAAGACAGAAATGCTTTTTTCAAGATTTTAAGGTTA
>MJUU01056063.1:23925-50507 GCA_002080025.1 Modiolus philippinarum
GCAATATCTTCTAAAATACACAATTTAAACTCATTTTGCATCTTCCCTAATCATCTGTGATAATTTAATTAACAATTAGTATCAGTCCTGACAGTTTAAATTAATGGGAAATTACGTCCCTGGACTTTTGAAAAATCGGTATTTTTTACCATCATTCTCCTGTTTTGTCTATGTAAAATGCCTCAACCCCTACACTGTTTAAGTGATAATTTCTCATTTCACGGCTTAAAATTGATCGTTTTGCATCTTCCTGCAAGTAGCTGACATGTGAAAATATGAAAATATCGTGTTTAAAACAGTTTAATTTTTAGTCTAGTCTCGCCCCTAGGAGTTTGAAATTCATCAATTTTTCATCAATGTAATCCAAGATGGCGGACGACCAAACAGGTACAAGATGAAGAAGATTATTTCTTTTTAAAGACTGTTGACTGTCCTTAATAAATATATAAATTGGCAAAAAAATAAATAGAAATAAAAACTCTTTTGCATTTACTTTAAGAAAGCCTGCATCAGATTTTGAATTTTTCATTATATATTTTTTTCATAATTTACAATCTTTTGAATACATATCCTTGATGCAATTGCAGAAATCTGAATATGGTCCATGAAAAATTTCAAAATTTTTTATGAAATTTATTTGTATATTTGTCAAAACTTCAATTGTTATTCAAGGGTGTATATTGTATACTGTCTCTGTGTTTATTGGTTTATAACCCCGTGTCTGGATGAAAAGGTAACTATTACGTAATGTCCACACCTGTTTTCTCACCTTTGTCACCTGGTATGTGTACAGGAGGAAAAATACAGGTGTACAATTGACAGATTTGGAGTGGTTTATATTGTTTCTTTTAAAATATTTGCAACAGAAAAACAGCTCCACAAATTAAATAATTTATTTTACTTTACGTTTTTTGTAGTTTTTTTTCTTTTCTTTTTTCAATTGTAACTCGTTTTTTAATTATATATCAATTAAAACGGTTTCTTAGTACAAAATTGCAATAGAAATTATGACTGAAATTGTTGCATATGTGAATTTTTGCATTTTTTTCGAAAAATATACATTGTTGAACTTAGTGAATTAGTAATAGATTGTACATAGTTTGTCCAGGCAACTCTTTTAACAGTATTTATTGTAGAAAATTTCAATTTTGTAGATCACTTGAACCTATATTTAAGATGTAGAGGGTACTCACAATTTGTCCGTACAACTTCAACTGTTTGATGGTAGAAAGCTTTTATTTTGCAGATCATTTGTCCCTGTATTGAAGATGTGCCTTTTAAATCGATTTTGATTTTGCGCAATTCTTCAAAAATATGCATCGTCGAACTTACCATTTTTGTGATTTTTCAAACTTTTTAAGAAGGTTCACAATTTGTCTGGGCAACTTCCCCTACAGTTTTATGGTATGAAATTTTTATTTTGTAATTCATTTGTACATATATTTAAGGTGTGCCTTTTGGTATCGATATTTTTCGAAAAAAAAATGTTTGACTTAGTTCTTATGAACGATACACAGATGGTCTGGCCAAAACCTCCTACAGTTTTTTTATAGTAGGAAGACCATTCCCAAAATATATTGAAAATGTGCCTTTTGGCATTGATTTTGATTTTGATGCATTTTTATGAAATCGTTTTGCGATTTTGACATAGAGGGTACACAGTCAAATCATATTTTTCGAGGGCAACATATGTATCTCACAAACACAAAAATCATTACTAAGAAAATACATTTAAATCTACACCTTGCATGTCATCCTCTATTCTCACTTGTTTTCGTTTTAAACTTCATCAGGCAAATGTTTAATGTGTCAAAATCTGGCAACGTCAAAATTATAGAAATCACTTTGAAGTAGGTAACTTACAGATAAGGAATTCGTCAAAAGAATGAAATACTCTCCACATTCACGACGTGGGACGTTGCTTGATTTTTAACTTAAAATCAAAAACGAGAAAAAAATTTTTGCCTATATAATTTGATGCGATAGATGGTAAACGGAAAAAAAGTCACAGGAAAAAAAGTCACAGGAAAGAAAGTCACAAATTTGATAGGAAAAAAGGTCACAAAAAAAAATCACAAGAAAAAAGTCACAGGAAAAAAGTCACAATTAAAACTTTGTTTTTATTTTAGTTTATAGTGCATGGAAAAGGTGACATTTAACATGTTAAAAAAGATAATGTAAATGTATATATGAGAGATGAAAAATAAATTATACAAAAAAGTCATATTTAAAAGAAAAATCATATATAATAAAAGTAAGAGGAACAATTACAAAAAAAAGTTCAGTACGTCAGTTTATATGGCAAAAGAAATGTCACATCAAAGAACTTATGCAAATGTATCAGTGATGAAAAAGTAGTGAGGAATAAAAGTCACATTTATAGAAAACAAGAAAAAAAGTCATATAATATATTCAGTAATTTTGACAAAATTTGTATTTGTGTAATGCTTAAGACAAATTTATTGTACCTTTTGTATTTATATTGAACTTTAGGGTGATAAAATTCTTGATTGAAAGTTCATGCTATTTGATCAACTAAACTTAAAAAAATGAAACAATATTTTGAGACAGCAAGAATATGGTTTCATAGTATATGACATAAGATTTGACAATCCCCTCCCTTATTAACCCCCCCCCCCAATTTACAGCTGCTAAAACTTATTACTGCTGATATACCAATGTTGTTTTTGTAACACTTAAATACTTTGACATATTAATTGTGCACTTTAGAGCTACTTGAATAAACATCCATCGAAAAATGTCCTAAAATAGACACACTGACAACCATAAATGGCTTGAATTTGAAATGTCAAAGTTAACGAAATGCATGGCTTCAATAAAATTTACCAGGACCTATTAAATTCCTTGGAATCTGAGATAAATGTTACTTTAAGAAAATCACTCCAAATTATATAAGTAGTGACATATTTTTACTGTGATCACCAGCAACAATGCAACTATACATTGTGACTTTTTTTCTTGTGACTTTTATCCGTGACTTTTTTCTGTGACTTTTTTCCTGTGACTTTTTTTCCTACATTCTAGAATTATACTTGCCAACACTTTACTCAAAATAGACATTGCATACACTACTTTGCAAACTGAGTACACAAATATAAATGTTATAAAGAATCTACATTTATGTGGTTTTTCCAATAATAATTACGATTCTTTTCAGATTACCAACCGAACAGAGTCAATGAATAAATTGTTTATGTTAAAAAGGCAGTATAAAAACACACTAAAAAATAGTGCGAACTTCAGATTAACATGTATATGAATAATAGACCCATTCACGATAACTGAGTGGAAAATAAAAACAGTTCCCGCAAAAATGACGTCGTAGGACAATTAATCAAGACGTCATGTATACTATGACGTTGCATTTTACCCACTCAACGGCATGTGCAAAATTCGCCCAGCAGTTATCGTGAAAGTGTCTATAGACAAAGCCTTCCATCGTTTTAATGAAAATCTTTAAATGAACTTATAAAATTAAAAAATCTGAACATTTTCTACCTACTTAGGATTTTTTTGTGCATGCAACTCCCAAAGATCCACTGCTTTTAAATTATTTTTTATTAACTTCAGTTTGGAAGGTATCGGTGGTGCGTTCAGTATTATTGTATTTGAAAGAATCGAAAAGGTGATTTTGTTCTGAGTGTGTTTGAAATTTAAATAATTATTCAGTTTATTTCTACCGTTGTTGTTTGAACGGGAGTTCTGCCATATGTGAATCTTACCCTCTGTTGTCTTATGTAAAATAACAATCACTGCATCTTGCATAACGACAAGTGTCATTTGTAAGCCAGAGTAAGACCTCATTGGAATCACCGTTCCAGTCATCGTGTACTTTGATGCTGCACAGAAACCAAATTATTTGAATTTTTACAATATCAAAAGTGAAGAATTTTTCCAAAAACTCAGGAATATCTCCGCCTACAAAACAATGTCCTCAGCTGCAAATTTGGTATTCTAAAATTATAAACACCATCGTGTCAATGGTGAGACGATTATTGGCTTTCATTCAGATTGTGCATTGCTTGACTTTTTTAATTTAAACTCAAGTTTGAATTGTTTCACTTTAGATATTGTAAATATTCAAATAATTTGGTTTCTGTGCAGCATCGAAGTACATGATGACTGGAACGGTGATTCCAATGAGGTCTAAGTCTCCACCAGCAGAGGCAGTGGACGCGGTGAAAATTAATAAATATACTGAAATGTCAAAGTGACGTGATAAACGCATAAAATGATTCTGATAATTTCTGCGTATTTAGGAAAAAAATCATGTCAAAGCCAACAGTCTGAAGTTTTATATTAAGGTCTATTTGGAGGAAGTTTAAGGTGTGATAAGTGTCACTGCATCTGAATGGTTCAAAAACATCAATACAAACAAATGATACTTTCAACAGACTACTAAATCTCTGAAGGTGATTTTAAAGTTGTTCGAACATTACTTTTAGTGTCGATTTCTGTCCCCTATGAACTGTGTCCTCTGTTGTCAAAAATGAAATAGAGGCTGATACATGAATAGTAGCACCTCAGTAAGTTGTACGCGGCAAAACTGAAAGAAAATAGAGGAGTAACGTCTAGTAAATTATTTTTAAACAATAGTAAGAAATATTAAATCTTTATTAATATATATACACATAAGCAAATCAACAAAATACTGAATATACAATACACTGAAACAAAACTCGTCCCATTACCCAACTATGACAAGTCCGGTATTAAACTGCCAATTTATCCTCCAGTTGGGAAGAGTTCACTTTTTGTTTACGAATTAAAATACTCAATTATTATCCTCGTAAAAATAAAATATATAAACCACAAAACTTTCCCATGTAAACTAGCAGTTATCCAAAAAATGTTGCTACCAGCCGTCATCAGAGTCATACCATTCTTCGCTTTCAAAGACAATAGTTCCGTTCTTTTCCACGGAGTACTCTGGAAGTATTCCTCGTCTTGGAGCCACCTTTCGTGATAAGACAGATTTACCCGACATGCATCGTTCGACATTGCCTTGTTGGTACTCAATCACTTGTATTACACCTTTAACCTACAAAATAAACTGTATCTTTAAAATTTTAGTCGGCAAAATATCCATTTCAAGTGATTAGACTTTGTTTTCATGCAACGCACATGGTAGATAATGTTTACTTTTTGCTTACAGTAACTTATTTTTGCCATACCGCTGCCTTACAATATTTACAAATACTGGCTTTTCATCAAAGTTTGTAATAATTTTTGGAAAATTGTTAGACAGAACAGAAATATAAAAAAAAAACATTATTAAATATTTGAAAGCATCAGCTTCCTTTTTGACGTTTGACAACCATTCGCCTATAAAAGACAATTTTAACCATTCGTCAAATTTTCCCCTATGGGTTACCTTAATCCTCCCAGATTTGCCGATTGCATCTTTTTTAAATCAAAAATGAAGTGTGACAATCCAACTTAAGAAATGTGGCATTTCCTTTCTGGCTTCTTGCTTGCACCTGTTATCATTTATGCTATAACTGAAACAAGTTGTTGATTACTGCAAAATATTCAACGATAGATCGAATAATTCACGAATGCGCGCAGCTCATGAGTGAATTTCAGCCTTTTTCGATCATGAGTTGAATATTTTCGATAATCAGAATCAAGGATTAGTTATTATAGCATCCTCAATAAACACTATGGGCGCCACAGTCCGGATGTGTAATTTTGCAAATATAAATCTGGTACCTTTCTGTAGAACACAGGTAAATGTGTCACACAAGAAATGTCCCCAAAAGAGCGCCGCCTAGTGTTTATTGACGATGCTAGTTATTGTTTTTATTATATAGTATTTGATGACTTCAGTTAAGATTCTTTTCATGAACTACGTTTTCGATGTTAATCCGCTAGACATTAATTACTTCACTGAGAATTTTCAAACTTTCACTGTCGTCTACTAAATTATTCAACTAGAGATGCAAAATTTCAAAAAACATGTTGCAGTTATAGAATTTGTATCTCGAATGATTCATGATCTATGTCGGTCCGGCATTGTTGAAACTGATAAAAATCAGAGACTTTGGCATTGCACTTCTGGGGTATAACAATGAAGCCCGTCAAATAGTTCTGTAATTTTATAATGTATACGCAGTACTTTTCGCAGTGGTTTCATGGCCATACTTGTCAACTTACCCACAAAAAGACATTTGCTGCCCCTTTGCTTACGTCACGTATTTGCCAGGCAGCATAAGGTTCTAGAATTTTCTTCACTGCTTCTAGAATCGAATCAGTAACTGTTCTAAAATCAAACCGTTCCATTCTTTTCTTCAGATTATCATTTCCTGACTTGTAGAGGAGCTTTTTGCAAGATTTCCAGTCCTGCATAAAGAACATGTTCAGATAAATTATCTACAATAGATGAAGATTACTTATCTCCTTCAACATCTACTAGGATTCATAGTTGTAGCATTTTTCATCAAAATAAACCTACGACCATGTTTTGTCATAATCCAAGAAATTAAAGAAAAAAGTGCCTGAATCAACATGAAACAATTTCAAAATAGTTGAACCCCATACCTTGTTGTGCACATCAATCTTCCGGAATGCTCTGTCATTTTCACAAATGAAAACTATTAATTACATAAAAATGATCAAAATTTGATTTTCGGTACAATTTCACCATTTCTTAAATCCGATAGCAACCAAATTGCATAAGATTGCTGACCAAAATGCGAAGTTGTACAAATCTCTTTTTTTTTAATCTTTTACCATTATTTACGATTTTCTTTTTTGTTTGAAATATCCAAAATGTGTGGTGTTGGAAGACATGTGTTCTTTGCTAAAAACCATTTCTTGTTTTTTTTTGCAAATTAAGAATGCTCGTATTTTCAGAATATTTTTCTGATTTTTTTCTCGATTCACGTACATAAATGTTCCCACAGGAATATAAAAGTAATATGAATACGGCGTGTTTAACACCTCCGAAGCTCTGACGGATCCATATCTGTTGCATACCTTAATTTGTTACTATTGGGAACAATCAGAACATGTGCATACATTAAAAATGAAAGAAAATACCAATTATTGCACATGAATCATATGTAAATATTACTTAAGTATCTTTTTTTATGTTTCATCGTTGTACAATAGTTTAAATACTTTCAATTTAGTTCTAAATATCAGTTCCCCTATATTCTGTATTTAAATGAGAGCTTTGTTTTTTGAAAGATTCCATTATCTATGGAATATTAAAGATTTGAACAATTTGAGCTCAAAAGATAATGTTTCATTATAAATGGCAATATAAGTTTACCTTAACATCATCTAGACCATAACCCAGAAGAAGAAAAGCTGCAACTAATGTCTGATGGACGCCATTCGGTGGAGTCTGATAGATCTTTAACTCAGCCAATGATCTTTGATCTATTTTAGACACTATTTTTGAAACTTTGTCAATTTTGTAGATCCTTCCAAGAATCCTTGTAGCAACAATTAGTTTTGAGTTCAGTTGCTTCTGTAGACCAGTCTTTTTAGCACGTTCAACTGCATCCACAAGTAATTTTTCTTGTCTTGATTGACATGCCCTGTCTAAGTCTGCAAACAATCTCTTATTTAACTCCATTGTTATTGAAATATATCAATGAATTTGATGTGTTATTTATTTATCTAAGATTTATAACCGTCCAGAAGACTCAAGAAGTATTGTATCAGTATGTAACGGTTTCATACAGTAACTTCGGTATTTAGTTATTTGATGTGTTCGGGGTTTCATTTTTGGTATCACCGCAGTGATGATGAACCACGAAGGCATTGTATGAAAAAGAAATTGTCCAAACAACTTATCTTTGTTTTTGCATTGTATGAAGAAGAAATAGTCAAAACAATTTATCTTTTGTTTTTGCATAATCAAATTAATTTTTCCAGTGGTCCGTTTTCTGATGCCGGTATTATGTCGTGTTGGTAACGAACGGTATTATGCCGTGTTTGTTCCGGTATGTATCGTCTAGAAACCTAAACATGATGATTATCCTCAATTGAAATTGAATAGAGGAAAGAAAAGACCATTTCTGATCGCATTAATTCAGTTGTTATTCGATTATCCCATTAACAGGATACGGGGTTTGCATTGTCTTTTTTCTGGACTCTGGGTTAAAGTTGTTTTTTTGGGAATTCTGGAATTGAAAGTTTTTGTGTTGGGATTCCAGAATCAAACCACTCCAAACCACCCTCGGCATACACCATTATACATAACTCATGTTGAGACTAGCAGAATTCAATAATTGCATAAATACTACTAACTACTCATATGGAAAGGTATTTCATACCAAATATACGATTCGATTCAAATATGGTCTGACAATTTCAGAACACACTGCGCTTTTGCTGCAACGTAATAGCAGTGATACTTGTGTTTATAATTTGTTTTTGCTTTGTTTTCTGGCATTATACCTGTTTTGAGTTACATGATCGAAGTAGAAGGAAGAGTAGTATTCCGATTCTTGTATACTACTGTGTGATATCTGTGTCAGTATACCTGTTCTGAGTACTGGTAATCTTAATAAATGATCTGACATGTACACCTTGACATGTTCACTTGTTTGTCTTGATTATTCTCTGTGTTTATATTGAGAAAAGTTAATGTAATATGTTTTAATTTAATTCACTTACATTTTTGAGCTTGAAGAAACATAATCATTTGATTTGCTTCCAATGCTAAAGAATCACTTGTTGATGGTCTAGACTGTCCATACACTTTCATATAACTCATCAATTTGTCCAGATCTTTCTGGGTCATTGCCTTTTGAATATTACTCTCAATCATCCTTTTATTATCGACTGTAAAAACAGGAAAAGAATTATGATTTCATTTCGTAATTAAAAAATGTAAGAAGCTGGAGACCGACAAAACGTATAAATTATAAGATTTATGGAAATTAATATAGTAAAAAATTTTACCCAACCATTCAGGCTAAATGACGTCAAGTCTGACCAAACAAAAAAAAACTGTTATTTAAGTAAAACGATAGTTAAGGTGAGAGGTACGTAAATAAGCGCCTCCACTGGTGAATGTTATAAATATGCTGTAGTATGAACGTAAAATAATTGTAAATTTCACTTTAAATTATCTTCGTTTCAAACTATATCCTACAATTTTTCTGAAAAATTGATATTATGTTGCCAAAGAAATTTCTTTTTTTTTTTTAATTTTTTTATAGGGTCACCGAATTCGTCTCGTGGTATAGATCGCTGAATAGATGTTCATCTTTCAAACCACGCCTAAAATCATTACTTTTATCGACGACGGCGGATTTTATCGAAAAAATCCATTTTTGGCGTGCCTATTCCATGTTCAACTATTTATACCGGCGAAATTAATTCGGTGACCCTTTATAAAATTTACACCATAAAAATGGGATTTTCATTGTTTAAAACATATTCTTTTTGTAGAGAAATTGTAGGATATGTTTTCATAAACGCGCAATTTAAAGACGTTTTATATATTATTTTTCTGTACGTTTTACATGGATTCTATATGAAAACAACATAACTGATAGATTTTTCAATTGGTCATATTTCAAACATTAAAATAGCTATACCGAATTTATTTCACCTTGGAATTCAGCTTCATTTGATGCACTTGCATGTATAATTTCATCGAAATCCGGAAACTTGCCATTTACGTACCTATTACCTTAAGTCTAATGCCAAAAAACACTCGAAATGTCTGTGGGGGAAAAGGTGAAAGACACATATATAAGCCAGACATTTAAAGCTTAATTTTGACTTCAATTACATTTTCGATTCAATCTCCTATTAAAGGACAACATGATGTTAAAAAAGTTTCTTGCTATCAGCCTATGTTACATCACTTATTCTTCGAGATTTGTAATAGCAATAGGATATTCTATTGTTGGTGACTTCAAGATGAAGAAGAACAATAAAAGCGTTGTTCCATTGCTTGTATTAACCATGTTTTTGTAGAGACTTTGCCTCATGTGCATTTACTCCATATCCTATCATTGTTTATTGTATTTCGAGTTTTAAAGCGATTACATCTTGATAAATTAAGCTTTTTGGTCGTCGAATAGAATATTAAGAGATGTATGATTCGGATAACTTGTGTCGGATTATCTTAATATGAACTATTCAACTGGCAAACATTCACCGACTGTCTGAAAAATCAACTGTCGCATTTTTACAAAGTATCTACCGAGCTGCAGTGAAGATATCATCTCGTCTAAACACTTTTGTTTATGAAAGTGTTCATTTTCACAACTTCTAAACGTGTAATTATCATCTCTCATTTCAAGCAATTTCTAAAGTGAACAGAGGTACTGCTTAAATAACCAATAACAAAATACCGAAGTTACTCATAATTTATTTTCTGCATATGCGCATTTCGACAACTTATGTCTCATCAGTGCAGATAAAACCAAAACATTTGGAAGTCCAATCACCAAAAAACGTGTAAAAGCTGATAGAGAATAAATAACCAAAAGGATCTAAATAGAAAAGCCAAAATTCAGCTAAGGACAGAGCTATGCATGAGGGAGATACTCCTTAGTTTTAAACAAAATTTTGTAAAATTTAGATATTGCAATGTTCAATAAAATCGGTTTTCGGGTCGGCACCGAAGTACTGACTACTGGGTTCGTGAATACCCTCGGGGACTTACAGTCCACCAGCAGAGGCATCGGCCCAGTGGTAACAAATAACAAAATACCGAAGTTACTCATAATTTATTTTCTGCATATGCGCATTTCGACAACTTATGTCTCATCAGTGCAGATAAAACCAAAACATTTGGAAGTCCAATCACCAATTGATGACATCAAGGGACAACATAGTGGCAACATACCGGTGTTATAATTCTGTCTGCTTAAATTTGAATCATTTGGAATTGTGTTTACCACAGTATAGTTCCTGGTTTTATTTCTCATAATTTCATCTGAACACTCTCCAGAATTTTTAGATTGTTCGTTTTAAACTGACGGTTCGGTTCTCACTTACTTTGTACCTTACTGGTCCATAATGGGCTTCGCCGAATGGGACTTTAACCTTGCACTCCGTGAGTCTGTCAGTCCGTCCGTCGATTCGTCAGTCTTTCAGTCCGTCCGTCGGATCGGCAGTCTGACAGTCAGTCCGTCGATTTGTCAGTCAGTCAGTCCGTCCGTCGGTTCCTCAGTCTGTCAGTTCGTCCGTCGGATCGTCAGTCTGTCAGTCCGTCACACTCAGTTTTCAGGTCTTCTTTGGTATGAAACTCTACCACCATTTGGTTTAAAATCAAGTTCGAGTTTGGGTTCATTGATTTTTGACGGACTTTTTTCTAAATAAATAAATGGATATGGAGTAAATGTACATGGGACATTAAATGCATGGTAAGATTAAGCAAATGGAACAACGCTTTCATTGTTGTTCTTTTTTCTAAACCGTTCCACACTTGCCATGTCAGTCTTCCACCAGTTGTTACAGATCAAGTTCGAGCTTTGTTCTGGTCTACTGATTTTGACGGATTGTTTACTTTTGACTCGGAAAACTTTTTTCTTCTATTATTTTTCCTGGTATAACATAGAATTATTCAACCGGCGGGGTACACCTGTATTGACTTGCAATACGATCCACACTTGTTAAATCAAGTTTTGTTTCCGTCTTCCCTTTTCGTATGAACCATCCATTCAAAACATTAATGTCTCTTCAATGCAGATCAATCAAAATATTTGGAAGACCATAAACCCAAAATTTGTAAAATCTGATAATTCTGAAAGAGAATTAATAACCAAAACGATCTAAACAGCTAAATACAGAGATTTGCAAGAGATGTTCCTTAGTTTTAAGCAAACTTTTCTGAGATTTAGATATTGCACGTTTCCAGATAAAATAAGTTTTCGAGTGAACATCGATGTACTGAATATTGGGTTGGTGAATACCCTCGGGGTCCACCAGCGGAGGCATCGGTCCAGTGGTAACATGTAATATTTACAGGAGCACATTTTGGATGACACCATAGTTTTAGTACATTCATGTGATGAGTTTAAATTTAAACTCCTTACGAATTATTCCAGTAAATGTACAAATGTAACAAATAACAAAATACCGTTAGTTTCTTTATATGGTATAACTGTATTGTTAATTTAAGTAAAGTAAGTTCGAACCAAACCGTCAGTCAAAAGAACGAACAATTCATGGACAACGGCAACGTCAGAAACCCTAAGAAACAAGGACACCACTTGAGTACATGACAAAAAAAAGAAAAATGAAGACACACATACAAATGAACAACACAGACCCAACAAAAACCATGGGTGAGATCAGGTGAACCGGTAGAGTAAGCATCTCCTTCTTCTAATAAGACACTCGCCATGTTGAATATGTAAAATCCAATAGAAGAAAAACAAACTTTAGTTGTAACGATTTGTTTCATCGGGGGAACAGATATCCCATAACGATCCACAAGATTGTGACGTCGACCGTAGAACTTCTGTAGTGATGACTTTAAGTTTTTGGTAACGTACCCTTGCTTAAGTAGTCTATTTGTTAGCAACTGGGCTCTATCAAGGAAGTCATTGTATGGACCACAAGCCCTTGAGTAGCGAAGAGTTTATCGCATAATCAGGGCAACTTAGTTTTTTTCGACCCATTTAATACAATTTTTTGTATCTATTTGTCTTATAACATGAAATTTTACTTAAATACATACCCTTAAATCGGACTTTATTCGTTCTGGTAATAGGTCGGTTGTAAAATGAGTCATCCTCGAATTCATCGCCATCAAACAAAGCATTTAAATCCATAGAGTCCCATGTATCAGCATCAATGGCAGGGTTAAATTTCCTAACAATGTAATAACGAGCTAAAGTTGTGAGACCTTCGTCTGATTCAGACTTAAAAACATCCAAGGTAAATTCTCCAGGAAATTTTAGATGGACAGCAAGCGATTTCTCTTGTTTTACAACTCTTGTAACTTTTGTCAGCTGATCAGGTGGAACAGTACTGCTTTCAAGTGATGTAGAAATTCCCCGGATGTCAGTTGTGACTGGAATCGTTATTAGCGGTTCCTGTGTTACTATTGTCTCATGTTTTATGGTAGAATTGTTGCTATTATTAGAATTCATCATCATAGGAGGATATGGATGTCCCTGTGATGTTATCATACAACTATATATAGGTATGGGTTTACCATCAGGTTTTCTACCCATCAAATTAAAAGAATATGCTCCTTTAACAGGCATATCAATGTCAAATATCCAGTTCTTTCTGTCATCACAACTTTTATCACACGTCATCATTTTAGATGACAAAGGATCAGAGCTACACAGCTCTGGGTATAATACAACGTCAGGGGCTGTTTCAAACTTTAATTTCAATGTTCCGCCTTTAGCAACTAACTGTCCACTTGCCATGTCTTCTGCACTAACAAACCCTCCATTAGTATTTTCCCCTTTCTTTCCATTTTTATTGCCGTCGATATCTGTATTATCCCCTCCTTTCGCGTCACTTCCATCACCATTACCTTCTCCATGAGTTCCAGTAGTATCACTTCCATCTATATCGTTTCCGTTACCGTTATTTTTCCCATCTTTTCCTCCTTGTTTTCCGTCTTTATTTTCTTTCCCTTGACCGTTTTTATTTTTTGTATTACCTTTACTCCCTGACTTGTTGGATTTAGATTTGTCTTTATCATTATCCATACCATTGGGTAGTCCTGGAATAGCAACGCCTATTTGTTCAGCTCCATGTTGCACACCTAAATGTTCACCTAAAATGGCCGGCAGAGGTTGTGTGTCTTCCATTCTTAATTTTCCCACTATTAAGTATGTCATGACATTCGTCAGCATACTATTTTCTGGTTCATTTAACATTTTCCCAAATATCTTTAAAGCATATTCACCATCAGCCGGAATTTTTACGTGTATAATGTAATTCCCTTTTTCAAACCTTCCGGTTGTAAACCGACTCAGTTCTGCATCACTCATTGTTTTACTTTTAAGTCTATGTTTTATTGAACGAATTCCGTTAAACTGAATAGTGACATCCACTACACCGGTATCTGTGTAGATTACAGACACTTTTTCTGTAGGAACGATTCCGCCTTCTAAAGCAATCGGATTGGGTCCCCAGCCTAAATGTGGACAGTCCGGATATTCATCTTCTTCCATTTCCGTAACGCACTTCACACCATAAGTACAAAGAAGATGATATAATTTGTGTTTTGTAACATCCTTTCCGTAAATGTCTAACCGATAAGTTCCTGGAAAGGGGGCTCTTATTGTGTAATTGAGTTTGTTAGCAGAATGTTCGAACATAACAAATTGCCTCAAACTTTTTCCTTCCGAGCTATGTTCTGATTTAATCAAAATGAGGTTATGAGCAAACCGGAAGTTATGACTTCTATTCCCAGCAATGTCGAAAGATAAATCTATTTGTTTATTATCTAATTTCAATAATGCTATGTCGGAATTTCCTTTTGAGGTTGTTTTCAATCCCAGGGTATGAAAATGTTCACGTATGTATGGACTGTTCTGCCACTGTTTTAATGTCCAGGGTTTATTTAATAACTGCCATTTTTTATCATCTGGGAAATGTGTATAAATAAATTCGTCCGGATCTGGAAGAAAGTAAAACTCATTTACTGGTCTGGGTGGTTTGCCGTCACCAGCTCGTTTTATCTTCCTTTTAGAATCAATGGAAATTTTATCATCATAATCTCCTTCTTCGATACAAGAGAAAGCCCAGTATGGGTCAACAAATCTCCATTGTCCTTTAACATAAACAGCGTTCCATCTAGAATCTAGTAATTCTCTGTCTGTGTCGTCACCTACCACATACATCATGTTTTTAGACATACCATTGATAATCACACAGGGAATATCGGCAATCCTGTTGTCAAATAAAAAGCAAAATGTTCCAATAACTAATAATGGAAATAGAAACACTTTTTTTTTCTTTAGATCGCTCTGTTTCGTGTTAGGTAGTTTTTTTAGATTGACTGGGTATGTTTTTTTAGATTGACTGGGTATGTTTTTTTAGCTTGACTGAGCATGTTTTTTTACTTATCCTTTTTTTGGTGAATTACTTAGTCTATAAGATACATGTACAACTTTGTTAATTACTTTGCTGTTGTCTTATTTGTTTTGTTTTTCATCTACAATATTGTCTTGTCCCTTGTATCGATATCCATATATCAATGTACGACCTCCTCAAAAGGATATTAACTCTCAATATTTATATGTTCGTCAATATAGGAAAACAAAAATACGTTCTGTAGAATATGTAACAAATAAATACGTAAAAGAAAGTTGTGTTTTCCTCCGTAGATCATTGTTTGGCGTACAGTGATTACCATACTAATCAAAATACTTTAAAAGCAAAAAGATTTTTTAGCGGTTTTAGTAAGGTAATTCCAACGTTACATATCAGTGATAATTTTTTTTTCACCAAACGTGACATTGTCAATACAAATTTTACATGAGACAACATAATAAAATTATCAATTTTCTGCGTTTCTACGTACAATTCTGGTCTGAACATTTCGAATACTCACTGGCATAATGCATAAAACAGGTGGCAATGGTCTCCAAAATCCTGTTGAATATTCATGTAGTACTCAATTGGAGAGTTTTCTGGAGGGAGCATGTCCATTTCAATACTCTCTGGATCAATTGACGTCATCCATCTAAAAATAGCTCTAACTCGGAGAACATCATCAATGTACTCAAAAGATTTCTTCACTATGATGTGTTCCACAATATCCCAAAATGTCTCCATTAATAGATCTGTAGACACCTTAAGCAATAAATAACATATTAAAACCTTTACAAGAACAAGCACAAGAATGAAAATGTACCAGTAGAAAAAGTTGCAGCAAACACAACAGAACAGTAGAGAACATTGGTGAATTAGAAGATTTGGAAATAAACCCGTTTGGGGTTGAAACCAACGATTGAAATGGCCATTTTCAGTGTAAGTAACTAAATACCGAAGTTGTTGTGAATTAAGTTTCTGCATATGCGCATTTCGACAACTTATTCCTCGTCAGTGTAGATAAAATCTAAACCGTGCTGACTTTAGTTTTTCATTTAAGGTTTGGGGACATTAAAAATCTTATTTTGTGGAAGGAAATGATAATTGCGCTTAGTCAAAATTCTAAGCTCGGTTTATGTTTTCCTAAATTTCATTTTCGCTGCACTCCACACGAGAAAAGACGGATTTTCTTACATTAATAAAATTTTCCAGTCTTTGATATACTCTCATTTCATGTGAAAACCAACTAATGATAAAAATGGGTATGGCTAGTCGTAAATTTTGATATGTATTGGTAAAATTAGCAAATTAACTGACACAAAATGATTGTATGTTAACCTTGCAGATATATTGAAGGTCTCTTAAACTATTTCTGCTGAACAAGTTACACTTACATTTAGAGCTTTCTTGTCGATTATGGTAAAGTCTAGTCGTCCAAGTAGATCTTCCTTACACATTGAGGTGGGGGTGGGTGGGGGTACTTCCTCTGTGGCATAAGTACCACGGTCATGGTGGAATACATCTGCAATCTGTTAATAACATACAAAAAATAGTTTATTTGGGTATTTATTTAATGCAAAAGAAAGTATGAAATGTTGATAATTAACCACTATACTTTACAAATTTTCTTAATTTAATTTTTGGACATAACGTTACAAAAGTTATCAAGTTCATGATGATCAATTTGCCATTCTGTTTCAAAATCGACAAAGTTACACTCTTTTTAAATGCATTTTGCATTTTTTTTCCAATTCTTTATAACTGTTTTTGAAGATTTTGACATTTATTTGCTTTTCATTCTATTATAAACTTGTATAGATATTTTTGTTTACACTTATATAACCAGACTTTATACTTAAAAGACAAGGAAACCATTGTTTTGTATAATATATTAGTTACCTTGTAAGATCCTGCAGATTGGGGTCTTTTGCCCGAGTTATTTCCCATTTCAGCTGGAATTTCACATTATCCAACAAGAGTTATAAAGGTATGAACATTAAGTTACCGTTAGACGTGGAATTTTTTAAAGCAATATTATTTTACCCTATATTCATATCCAATGGTTAAGTATCTTATCTCCATGGCCATATATTCACTAAGCTTAGGTGTTAATTTAAAGGTAGTTAGTATTCAATATTTTCTTTAAGGATATTCTAAATAAAAACAGTTGAATTTTTTTGTTCCCAGCAAATATTTGTTTCTACATATTGAACGCTATATGATTTAAGTAGTAGGGTATTTGACCTACAAGCCGAGAAAGAGCAAATAGATAGTAAAAATAACAATTACATCGTATAAAAACAAAAAAAAGGATATGGTATAGATATACATAGGCTAAAACCCTAAAAATACATCATAAGGTTTAAGCAAAAGATAACGCTTTTGTTTCAAATCAAATATCGGGGAAAAGTTAATGCATACCAAGTAAGGATGTACAAATATACATAAAATATTCACATGTTGTCTGAGTGAAGGATAATGTTAGACAGAACACAAATGAAAATTAAGGATATTCCTTCTTTCCACGTGTTGTTTATTTGTCATCTATAAAAAAAACAAACTAACAAAGTATTCAATCTTCAAAATCACAACACACAGAAAGTTACTCTGTTCCCATCAAAAACCAAGACTAATGAAGATTCACTAACCAAACTAAAACCGGCCAATATATACCGACACTCTCTGTTTAAACAAGCCGTCAGAATGTTCTAAACAACATTATAATTCCGAAATAATTTGCCGAAATGATGACCTAAATATACCTTAATCTGACTTTACATCAGGTACTCTTGACAGGTTAACATGCTATGCCACGTGCATTTATCATTATCATAGTGTAATAAACAATGAAAGGATATGGAGTAAATGTACAAGAGATAAAATGTCTACAAGTACATGTACATGGTAGAAGTTATCAATGGTACAACGCTTTTATTGTTGTTCTTCATCTTGAAGTTACCATGAGGCCTTCATCAATGGTTTTGTCATTGGGTATCAGTTCAGCAATGAAAACCGTATCTTAACAATTGTTCTTGTCATTATCATATAACTTCTTGAGTTATTACAAAAATTATGACTTAACTTTTATAAATGCAAAAATATCGAAGCTACATATAAAGTTGGTCATTGTTATGTTAAGTTATTCTCTCATAACACTCTATACCACACTCCCTAAACTAAAGTCTCGAATAAAAGTTAACAAAATAACTTTGACGATTCAAAGAAATTTTCAACATATTTTTTTTCTCAAAAAACAAATGAGAGTATAAAAGGAAAAGGATGCCACGATGAAAAACAGGTATGCAATATGTTTGATTTTCAAGCTGATATATACCGATGGACACAAATTGTGTTGCTCTACTCGCAGACTTTTTCTTATACTCGTACGAGAAATGAAATTTCTTCAGGGACTCGTAAAAGCTCATAAAATTAAAGATGATAGATCCTTCACAATCTCACTTATAGATACATTGATGATGTTCTTTTCATTTATAACGAATCTTTTACTAAATGGATCCTGTAAATATATCATTTAGGATTAGGGATGAAACAACGGCAGTAGAATACCGAAGGAACAAGGGAAGCGATGACTACAAAAATCGAAGTCCAAAGACATGGCAGAAACGGTAACAGATAAAAACAAAGACGAAACAAGAGACAGCTACAATGCACGGAAATAAAAAGATAACATTAAGAACTAAGGCACTCATAGTATGAACTCCTATGAAAACCGGGAGTGACATCAGGTGCTCCGGAAGGGTAAGCATGTCCTGCCCCTCTAGCGACACCCGTCACACTATCAGTAAGGCATAAAGTGTTTTGAAAGGTCTGTTTGGTAGCGGATTGGTTAATGTCATTTTCTAACCCTTAGACAAAAACCAATGTGATCCATGATACATGCTACTTCTCCAACCCTCAAACAGTATCATGGTGAAATTTGGAAAAGCTTTTTGTAAATCTCTATAGTATGAAAACAATCACAAGGACAAATCGGTAGCACAAACATCACTCACGAAGACAAAACTAAAATGTTACACTATGATATACAAGACAACACGAAAAACGAAAGTGAACAATGAAGTGAACAACACAAACCGCTACATCTACAACTTTTTGGCCTTACATCTCGAATTTGACGAAAATAGTCACCTCAGTTCTTAAATTAAAAAAGGGGGGACGACTGTAATTAAAAAATTATCAATTTCCCTAACAGGGACAATAATATTTCAACTTCTTCTGCTTACGGAGTGTCATAACACGAGAGCTAGCACCAATTATGTTACCTAGTTATCTCCGTGACCGCCTTAAAAAATTCCCTCTCATACGATCACTAAAAATGTTTTAAAAAATATCAATCGCTTGTGAAAAATAAAGTATTAGTCCTTACTGTGATATTTTAGCACTTGGATGAACATTTCGTTTCACTGTCTACGACCTTTTAATACAATTACTGTTGGGTTGCTACCGGAAGTTTGGTGCGGCGTTTAACCGGTTCAAACCACGATTTCTTTTGAAATGCTTGAACCTAGTCAGGACCATTGTGGTTTGCAAATTTTCCTTTGGTTTTCTTTGTTTAGCACCTGTTTTGTCTTTTTCCCTTTCGATTTCGGCTCTTGATGTTTTCTTGACATTCTTGTTATTACTGTTATTATGTGTAACAAAAGACCGAAGTTACTGTGAATTTAGTTTCTGCATATGCGCATTTCGATAACTTTTGTCTCTTCAGTGCAGATCATATTCAAACATTTCGAAATTCATAAATCGAAAGATTTGTAAAGCTGATAGAGAACAAATTACCAAAAGATATAAAAAGGATAGCCAAAATCAGCTAAGGACAGAGCTATGCAAGAGGGATATACTCCTTAGGTTTTTAACAAATTTTCTTGAATTTAGATATTGCAAGTTTTCAAATAAAATCGGTTTTTGTGCCAGCACCGAAGTATTGGCTACTGGGTTCGTGAATACCCTCGGGGACTAACAGTCCACCATCAGTGGCATTGGCCCAGTGGTAATAAATAACAAAAGACTGTGAATTTAGTTTTTGGCATATGCGCATTTCCACAACTTATGTCCCTTCAGTGCAGATCAAATCAAGACATTTTGAAATCAAAAGATGAATAAAAATGTTTTTGAGAGTCTACCGCTTTCAGAAGTTAACCTGGATATATCAAGCAATTCTCCAACGTTTATAAGCCAGTAACTTTAAGTTTTTACACGGAATCAAACGGATAGAAATAAACATCTAGACCCCTAGATGCTTTGTTTTGGGTCGTTTTAACCTGGATATGGGATGTTGTCTCCTTGACATTTACCCCATTTCCTTTCTTTTTCATATCTATTACATTTGCTCTTTCCGATAAGGTTTTCAAATAATTAAACAAAAAGATAAAAACAAAATACTGAAGTAACTGTAAATTTAGTTTCTTCTCATGGCAATTTCGACAATCTATAAAATCAACAATAATTCTTTCATTACGGAGGCTGAAATTTAAAGCAAATTGGACAATGTCTTCAAATAAATATATAAACCTACAAGTGCAGAAATCAAGAGACCAAATCCGAGTTCTGATATTTAGATTCACCAGTTGTTATTTTACAAACATGTCTGCCCCATATGACCAAGCATGTACTTCAAAACATGGTTACATGACATTTTAAACTCTATTGATTGACCTTCTTTATACTGTGACGTGTTGAAAAGTTATCTGGTAAAATCTAATACCAGAGCTCGGACATGGTCTATAAGCTAAAAGCATAGGTTCACTCAAGGGCTAAGCAAGGTGCGCAAAAGTCCTTGTTTATTGTCAAATCTCCCTGTGAATTTCATATAAAATTGATTCTCCATTTCGGATTTCTTGTCCTATTTTCATCAATAGAAAAAAGAAGGGAAACGGGGAATGTGTCAAAGAGACAATGACCCAAAGGGGAGTAATAACAACTCAAATCCACCATAAGATCTTCAATGAACGGCGAGGAAACCCCACACCCAACGTTTGATTTTTTAAGAAGGAGAATAAAAGATAGTTTCTATCTAAATTTTATTCAAAGCTAAGAAGTATCTCCCTCTCGCATGGCTCTGTCCGTGGCGGATTTTGGCTTTACTATTTAGATCCTATTGGTAATTTGTTCTCTGTTAGTTTATATACATATATCGGTATTTGGATTTCCAACTGTTTTGATTCGATCTGCGTTGAAGAGACATAGGTTGACGAAATGTGCATATACAGAAACTAAATTAACAGTAACTTGGGTATTTTTGTGTTGCCTCCTTTAAGCAGAGTCGACACATAGGGATTACTATCTGTCGTGGTACGTCGTCGTCGTCCTGCGTCGTCTGTCGGTTTTTGAATCCGTAACTCCTTCAAAACCACTAGTCCGATTTCAACCAAACTTTCAAGATACCTTGTTCACTTGGTCGAAATGCAGAAATTAAATTCACATTAACTTCGGTATTTAGTTATTTGTTACCACTGGGTCGATGCCTCTGCTGGTGGACTGTTAGTCCCCGAGGGTATTCACCAGCCCAGTAGTCAGTACTTCGGTGCTGACCCGAAAGCCGATTCTATTTGGAACCTTGCAATATCTAAATTTTTGTAGATTTTGTTGAAAACTAAGGGGTATCTCCCTCAGGCAAAGCTCTGTCCTTAGCTGATTTTGGCTTTACATTTAGATCACATTGGTTATTTGTTCTCTATCAGTTTTTAAACATCTTTGATTTTATGGTCTTCCAAAAATTTAGATTTTATCTGCACTGAGGATACATAAGTTGTCGAAATGCGCATATGCAGAAATTAAATTCACGGTAACTTCGGTATTTAGTTATTGGTGTAGATGTGCACCTGATACTTAGAATTTTGATTTTACAGATTTTATAGGTTCATGAAGCCATAATTGCTCATTTGTGAGTCCGTCTGTTTTTGAATCCGCAACTTCTTCAAAACTGCTAGTCATACTTTTAGGATATGTTTTTCGCCTGATGTAGATGCACACCTGATACTTAGAATTTTGATTTTACATGTTTTAGAGGTTCACAGAGCCAAAATTGATCATTTGTTATTCTGGGTTGTTAATCCTCAATGCCATCATAGCTATAAGTTAGATTCTAACCAAACTTACGGGATATGTTGTTCACCTCGTTTAGTTGTGCACCTGATACTTACAATTTAGGTTTAACAAATTTTAGAGGTTCACAGAGCCCATACTGCTCATTTGTTATTCTGGTTTGTTCATCCGCAACTTCGTCAAAACTATAAGTCAGTTTCCAACCAAACTTGAAGGATATGTTGTTCACCTGATCTTGTTGTGCATCTGATACGTAATATTTTGATTTTACAGATTTTAGAGGTTCACTGAGCTAAAATAGCTCATTTGTTAATTAATTTTGTTAATGTGGAAATCTTTCAAAACTATAAGTCATATTCCAACGAACCTTTCAGCATATGTTGATCACTTGATATAATTGTGCACCTGATACTTCAAAGTTTGATTTTACAGATGTTAGAGGTTCACTGGGCCAAAAGTTGCTCTTCTTAGTGCAGGCGACACAAGTGTTGCATGTAACACCCATCAGTTTTTTCTTTTTATTTTGTATCAGTAAATAATGTGTTCATTGTTTTTTTTATCTAAAAAATCTCATCATGATTTATTAAAAATTTGTACTGAATTTTTACTTACAAAAATACCAAAAAAGAAAATGACGAAAAGCCAAATACCAAATTTAATGATTTCAAAATTACAGGCAGAATCTGTTTGTCAATCTCTCTTTAGAAGTAATAAATTTACAAAAATCTTGTTGGAATTAATTCTGCAGAATGACATTTTTACATGCACAGTGAGGAAAGACTTAGACCTCGAGTGAACCTAGTATCCTTAATAACAGTTGATAAAAAGTCCTCCAAATTACACTAATATGTTGAAAAATCTCCAGAATGTCACCAGTGCACTTATGTATTCTATGTGGAAAGAAAACAGTTATGGTAGGACCAACTATGAATATTTCTGTGAGCAAACGTGTCTGTTTATAACTAAGAGAACGTCGACCTATATCATCTCGCAAGAAGTACATACTTAACAGAAACAACGGCAATAGAATACCAAAGGAACAAGGGAGTGGAATTTACAAAAGTCCAAAGACATGGCCAAAACGAGGACACAGAAAACAATGACGTTAGACAGATACAAAGCACAGAAATAGAATCACAACATTCAAAATAAAGGCACTCACAGTGTGAACTCCAGTTTAACTGAGATTGCCCCAGAAGGGTAAGCATGTCCTGCTCTGTTATTAGCACTCGTCACACTGTGAGTGAGTAAATCTAGGAAAATGTCAAAATCGGGAGTCAAATCTGGGAAGACGTGAATCTAGCTGAAAATGTCCACTTCCATTTGGGACACTGACATGTCATATCTGTCAATGATGTTATGGTGACGGCCTCAGAATTTCTTGAGGGATGAAATTAACATAGGTTGAAAAAATCCCTGACTGAGCACCTTTAGCATTCAAACCTTTGACTTTTCTACTCTTTATTCAACCCTGCCACACAATAAACTTAAAACAGTAATTGCAGATTTAATACATCAATGTTTCTGCACTAAAAATGGAGAACGCAGATATACCTATTTAGTTATAGGGAAAGACAAGACATATTTTATTAAGAACCACACTGATTCAGACAAGAAGTACACCGAGACTGACGTAATCAAAATGTTAGAATTTTTGATCGACAATATTTCGTCGTGTTTTCCAACAGACAATAGGGATTCCTATTGGAACTAACTGTGCGCCGCTTTTAGCTGACATTTTCCTTTACTCGTACGAGGCCAAGTTTTTACAAGGGCTTATTCAAAGAAAACAAAAATATTTAGCCCAGTCCTTTAATTTCAGCTTCCGCTACATAGAAGATGTACTTTCTCTTAATAATCCTAAATTTAAGGAGTATTTACATCAGATCTATCCCAATGAGATTGAAATTGAAGAAAGAACTGAAACACCTACTTCAGCTTCGTACCTAGATTGACGAAGATGGACGTTTGAAGTCTAAGCTATATGATAAGCGTGATGATTTCAATTTCCCAATTGTGAACTTTCCCTTTCTTAGCAGCAATATACCTACCTCTCCAGCCTATGGAGTGTACATTTCACAGTTGATTCGTTACTGTCGAGCGTGTAGTTTGTACAGTGATTTTTTGAACAGAGCAAAAACACTGTCCCAAAAGCTGCTTAGTCAGGGATTTGTTCAACCTATGTTAATTTCTCCCTCAAGAAATTGTATGGCCGTCCCCATGACATCATCGAAAGATATGACGTGTCAGTATCCCAAATGAAATTGGACATTTTCAGCTAGATTCACGTCTTCTCGTATTTGACTACCGACTTTGACAGTTTCCTTGTTTGACCCACTCACAGTGTGACGGGTGTTGTTAACAGAGCAGGACATGCTTACCCTTCCGGAGCACCTGATGTCACTCTAAGGTACACTGGAGTTCACACTGTGAGTGCTTTGTTTTGAATGTTGTGATTTCTATTTCTGTGCTTTGTATCTGTCTAACGTCATTGTTTTGTGTCTAACGTCATTGTTTTCTGCGTTCTCGTTTTGGCCATTCCTTTGAACTTCGATTTCTGTAAATTTCACTCCTTTGTTCCTTCGGTATTCTACTGCCGTTGTTTGGTACAGTGTTTTTGCTCTATTAAAAAAATCACTGTACAAGCCACTGTACAAACTACACGCTCGACAGTAACGAATCAACCGTACACTTCATAGGCTGGACAGGTAGGTATATTACTGCTAAGAAAGGGAAAGTTCACAATTTGGAAATTAAAATCATCAGGCTTGTCATATAGCTTAGATTTCAAACGTCCATCTTCGGCAATATACAACTAAAGATCTTGGTACGAAGCTGAAGTAGGTGTTTCAGTTGTTTCTTTAATTTTAAAAAATGAGTTTATCATAAAATAACCGAACAGAATTGTCAAGAGCCGATATCCAAGGAGCAAAAAGATAAAGAAGGTGCAAAACCACCGGAGAATTGCCAACCACAATGGCACTGATTTGGTACAGGCATTTCAAAAGAAACTGTGGGTTTGATCGGCTTTATGGCCCGCCAAACCTCCCCTTCCATTTTAATGTCCGGTAGCAACTTAACAACAATTGCTGTTGAAAGGTCATTGACAGTAAAAAAGAAATGTTCAATACTATATTTAAAAAAATGAATCGTGAGTCACAGTTCGCATGGAAACTTCAAATATTCCCACAAGGGACTAATATTTATATAAAGAAATTTTAATGATAGTATGAGAGGATTTTTTAAGCCTTTATTAATAAAGAGAAACTCTGCATAATTGGTGTTAGCTCAAATATGAAACATACAAGCTGTAAGCAGTTGGAATATTGCTGTCTATGTTAGGGAAATTGATAATTTTGAAATACAAGTCATCCCTTTTTGTCGTAAATTTTAGTACTGATTTTAGTACTGACCATTTTCGCCATTTCCAGATGTAATTTCAAAACAGATGTAGATCTAACAGTTTCTGTTGTTTCCTTTATCCCTTATTCTTGGGGATAAATTAATGGGATCCATTTAGCAAAAGATTCTTTATTAATGGAAAGAACATCATCAAAGTATGTATAAGTGAGATTGATGCATCTAGTATCTTTAATTTTATGAGCTTTTACGAGTCCCTGAAGAAATTCAGTCTCTTACTAGTATAAGAACAAGCCTGTGAGCAGAGAATCCCAATCCATGCCAATTGGTATACCCACTTGCTGTTGATAAAAAGCACCTCCAAATTTAATAAATATATTATCAATACTGCACACCTGTTTTTGGTCGTAGCATACTTTTCCCTTCAAATTGGTCTTTGAAAAAAGTGGATTTATAACCCAATACAACAATTTTTTTTAATAGGCAAAAGTGTTTTGGATGACACCTTTTATTCGTGATTTTAGTTTATCACGAGGGAGCATGGTATAAAGTGTGAAAAATCAAATATTTTTAGAGAATGTATTTGAGGTAATGAACGGGATTTGAGATTTTCCAACTCCATTTCCAATAATATTTCAACGATTACAACACCGCGAAGATCCCTGAATTCAAAGAATCTACAGTCAAGTTAAGTCATAATGTCAGCTCTTAATATCATCTTTAAGAGTGAGTAACGGTATTACCTTTTTTATTTTTTCATTATTGATCTAATGCAGCAAAAGGGCAATTAAATTGCATCCTGAAGTGTTTTCTTATTTCAAGTTGGCATAAAAGTAATTAAAATGTTTTATAAATGTAAATGGTACATGAATGTCAAATTCTTCAAATGTATTAGGTTAATGGCTTAAATGAGAAAGTTTTGTACCGATTAAAATTCACCATTTAAATTTGCTTCAAATCGGATTTTAGGATTTCTTTTAAATCAAATAGAAATATAGAATTTTAGAAATTAACCATGCGCAACATTCAGGTCATATGTTTTGCTCTGAATACACATTGTTGTCTACTGAAAAATTTGCTCAGAGTAGCCTAAAAGTGGAGTTGTATAAGTAGGCCTATTGGATTTATTGTCAATTTACTTTTTAGGGGATATT
>MJUU01056063.1:58941-70192 GCA_002080025.1 Modiolus philippinarum
GACGGACGACGGACGGACGACGGACGCAAAGTGATGGCAAAAGCTCACATGGCCTTTTAGGCCAGGTGAGCTAAAAAGTAGAGCTATAATACACAGTTTATACACATAATATGTAATAAATTGAACTTTCCACATTGTTTGATTTTAATGCTGCTGATGAGAGGTTACACCCTGAAACACATGTACAGCATAACGAAATTTACCGTTAATCATGCAACTTTGGTATTTAATGTTTTTCAAATAGTATTGCAAATCCCTGTTTGTATTTGTTTTCTACTATGTGCTTTCAATTCCAGATTTGAAGAATATTTCAAATATAATATTCATACATAACTTTAATAACAAAAATTCAAGATGCTTTCATAAACTTTGTTATATAATAATGCCTGATAGTTATTATATATTCTGTCTGACATGTGTAATAATGCTATAATCAGCAAAGAGTATATTTACTGCTCCTAAATTCTTTCCTATGTCAGTAAAGAACAACATGAGCGATTTCAAACTATCAATGCATGCTAAAATGTACCCATTTGACCTTGCGACTGCAATGGCCTGCCATCTGACCCCGTCTTCTAATTTTATTTTCATCTCTTTCTTATTGTAAACATATTTTATTACTAAATTCGTCAATATATTAATGATACATGTATATACAATACATCAAACACAAACAGAAACGAATTCATAATGGGATTTAGAAACAAGAGAAAAGCTCCTATATCAATCTATATCTCTTTCTTATCAAACATTGAAAAGTAACAATATTCACCTTTAACGTTTTTGGATCATCTCCGAGAAGAATGCATGTTGCACGTAGAACTTGGTGAACGCCATCTGGTGGTGTCTGGTACTTCTTCATCTCAGTCAGAATGTTCTGATTCATCTTGAGCAGAGGTTTTGACAGTCTTTCAATTTCTTTAACACGATTCAGAACTTTCATTGATAAAGCTATCTGCATATCTAGGTGGTGATCAAAATTTGCTTCTTTTGCCTGATTGATGCATTTCTGTAATTTCTCTGGATTTCGCAAACTACACGCTACTGCCATGTCTAAAAATATTGCAATTTACAAAAATAATATATTAACTATTGGACTTGAATAGTTTCTGCCTACTATTTTTGTTTGCAAATACAAAGATGTCCATAAGTTGCATAATAAACAGTAAAAATTGTTATGCTGTACAAATGTTTCAAGGAGTAACCTGTCAATCAAATAATATGGAAAGTCATAATCCAAGAATAGTCATAGAGAAGTTATCATTACAAGAGTGCAATACATGCACGAAATGAAGCTTAAGTACTTTAAGGGGTTCGAATTTTGATATGAAGAGTAAATTTCTATAAAAAGAAGGTACAACTTTCTAACTACTATGTTGTTAAAATAATTTCTCATGGATAAAAGAAGCTTATGTGAGGACTTATGGATTGCTATGGAAAATTGAGACAAACCAGTACACGTTTCAAGACGTTTGAGATATATTTGCCTCAACCAATGGGTGACATACGGGTAATATACGAAAATCACACGAAATCACATGACTAAACTGACATAATGGTAAGTGGACATAAACTTCTTCATTCCGTATTTTTCGAAGTGGCATTTCACCAAAGAGTATAAGAACTAAAAATAAGTATTCTACGCTTAATGTATTCTTAATATGATGGGTGTTCAGTTTAACACGTCTGTTGCCTGTAGTACAACTAAACCATTTTATCTAATAAACCTCTGAAATCCGTAAAATCAAAATTTCGATTTAAAATTAGTTAATTTTTGCTCATCGAATGTATACCCCAATTCAATCAAAATTTGAAGTGTGATCATGTAAACAACAAATCCTGAAACCTGTAGTTGGAGCGTCATCTGATTTGCAGTTTTATGTAGTTGAAGGTTGACATACGGGTTTTCAAATGAGCTGCTCTTACCTGGGTGAAGCAATAAAATCGGATAAATCAAAATTTGAAGTGTTTCGCGCACAACTAAATCGTGTGAACAACAAATCCTGAAAGTGTAATAGTAATCTGTTTTGAGAAAGATGCAGATTAACAAACGCAAAGTTGAAAATGGACATTTGATGTATAGAATACATCTTTTATGGAAATAACTAGACATCATTGGGATTGTATCCATCTCTGTGGGCCCCGCTTCAAGTGTGACCTAGAGGTCAATGGTCAAGGGTCATCAACTATTGTACCTGACATGTCACCTAGAAACAATCTATCCACATGCCAAATATCAAAAGCCTATCTCAAAAGAAAAAAGTTAAAGCCCGGACACGACTATGTCATTGAAAAAGCATGAATGTGACCCTGAGGTCAAAGGTCAAAGGTAACCAACCAAGGTACGCGACACATCATCTTGAGGTGATCTATCTACATGCCAAATATCAAAAGTCTATCTCAAAAGAGAAAAAAAATATAGCCCGGACACGACTTTGTCATTGAAAAAGCATGAATGTGACCCTAAGGTCAAATGTCAAGATCAAAGGTCAAAAACCAAGGTATGCGACAGTTGGTCTTGAGGTGATATATCTACATGCCAAATATCAAAAGCCTTTCTAAAAAGAGAATTGTTTCGGAAGGACGGATGGACGGACGGACTGATTACTATAGGGCGTCCGCCACTTTTTGTGGCGGGCCCTAATAAAAACAAAAATTAACAAACAAACACAACACAACAAAAAAAATTTAAATGAGAATAAAAGAATAGTTACAACCTCTTCAGAATTTCCTTGTAGTGATCTTGATTTTCTTTTAGGAGAGCACATCGATGATTATCGGAAAATAAATGGACCACAGTAAAAAATATTTTATGATGAAATAATATAAGAATTTGATGTAAAAGGAGTTCTTTGGTAAGGTACAAAAAGGTACAAATTACCCATAGTGAATGTTAACTTAATAAATATCGTGCCAAAATTTTTGCAGCAAGTAACTTAAAATGGCCTTTATTTTGAAATTCTACAGGTTCAAATCCTTAACCGTCTTTCAGAAAATTTGCATTAAAACAAAGACAGATGCAGTAATAATAAGAGAATGCACAGATAAATGTCACCCTTTGCAATACATGTACTTCAGGATGGTCACTCCACAAGTTCATTATATCAAGGCTTTAAAATTAGTATCTTTATTTATTAGGACATCGATCATACATCATTTTAAGCAAAAAATATTGATAGGTCAGTGTGCCTGTTTTTGAGATTTAAGTGCTTAAAATTTTGGCGGGAAACCCAACTCCTCTTGATTTTTCGTTTACTTTGCATTAAGGCAATCGCCCTGTGGAATACAATAAAGATAGATCAAGATTTCCATCAAATTTTGTCATAACTTTTTTTTCAGGATGTGTACAAACATAATTTGAAAAGAAAAGTTAGGGTCAGTGTGCATTTTCTAATGCATCATGGTGGATAAAACAGGAGAATTCCGAAAGTCAGTTTCAAAAACCTGAGGAGTGACCATCCTTAAGACACTTACTGAATTTTCAAAAAGAAAAAACAAAAATAAAAACACACAAAAAATAAACAAAACAAAACAAAAAACACAAAAAACACAAAAACAGACAAACAGCAAAGATGTTCAGGTACGTACTTTCCTTTGCCGTAAGTTCTTTTACAACTTTCTGGATATATGCCACCATTTTATCTTCTGAGTCCATTCCAAGTTGTTTAAATCTTTTCAGTTCCTTCTTCATCTGGGGTAGATCCTTTGATTTCAGCGCCGTCGCCATACTCTTTTTTATTGTCTTTTCTTTTGCTGAAAATATAACAGTTACTTTAAATAATTTTACTTTCTCCTGCAAAAGTTGAAGTGATATTGATCTACTCGAACCTATTTCTATATTGAATTCTGTAATGTTCCTACACCAAAAGCAATGACACATTAACTTCTATATGATATTGTTATTTATTGATTTAAGAGAACTTTTTTAAATTTAACTTTTTCAGTGCCTCTGTATTGCTATTTTCAGGGATTTTTCTCCATAACCTTTTTACATTTGTATTCATTTAGATGTATAATCGAGTGTTTCAATGTAATTTATCACATTATCATATACTTACTAAAAATATTATATAAATTTCACCCCTAAACTAAAACCAGATGATTTCATCAAACATTGACAATGCGGCTGATATGACATCAAAATCAACTGCCTCCAATCATTATCGCATGCTTTTCCGTCACTACTCGGAAGTTTTATAACACGCTAATTCGTGTATTTCCGTAAAAACTAAAAGCACTGCACACGATATCGTCATACCAAATAAAGTATAATAACAAAACACTTATACTGCATTTTTTAAGGTTTGAAGATATTTTTCATCTAAAAATTTCTTTTAAAGTTGAATCATGTGATAAAATATCATTACATGTCATTTTTCATATCACATCCTTCAGCAGCCCACGGTCATAAAATTATCCCTCGAGCCTGACGGGTCGCAGACTGATATTTCGACCTTGGGCTGATAACGGGTCTGATATGTAAAATGCCATGTAATAATCTATCACTTTTTATTACATTCTTATTCTGATTACTTTGTCGTTACTCATTCATGTGACTTGATGGCTGTCTTTTCTTCGTTTACTTCGTCAAATTACGTGGAAAGGTCATTTAGGTCCAATTATTTTCTTGGTTGTACCTTTTTTATCTACCCGTCTTGAAATATTATCATACATATACTAGTATATATTTATTATTTTTTGGTTTTGGACTCTTCTTGGCGATTTGTTTTATTTATATTAAGGATGTTCTGGTATTTATATCAGAGTTTCGGATTTCTGTTTTATCCATTGAATAGAGTTCATTTTCCCGCCCTTTTTTACACTTGAGTCTCAAAAATCTGTACTTCTGTTCAATTTTCTATCAAAAAATCACATTTATCTTCAATCCTAATTAATTTAAAATTGACCAGTGAACATCCTTAATAGCAAAACTTACCCTTTTTGATTTTCTCCTTTGCCTCTTCGTCAGTTACATCCTCCAGATTACCCTCGGTATTTTCTGTAAGAGCTATAGACTTTGAATCTTCAGTCAATGCCAATGACTTTGTTTCGTCATTTTGAGTGAATACACTATTTCTGCTGTTCTCTTCGTCTTCCTCTTCGTCAATTTCATCTTCTTCATCAATATTTGCATTGTCGCTATCAGAATCTTCACTCCCTATTTCTTCAAACTGACTTGGTTCGAAAACACTATCCTTTCTATCTGGTAATGGTTCGTCAATTGGTTCCTCTTCTTCTTGTGGCTTTAGTGTATTGACTAGTTCTTGAAAGTCATCTTCGAAAATATCCTCTTCTTTTTTCCGATGAATATAAAACCTTCCTATTGTACCGATCGTATTGTCATATTCATCACGAAGAAAAATTTCCAACACAAATTCACCGTAATCACTCAGGTTTAATTCAATACTGTCATTATTTGTTTGAATTTTAACATTGGTTTCACATTCATAAAATTTTTCGTCGGTTTTGCGAAATGTAGTAAATATTTTCTCATAATCAGCTAATGGGGGTATAGGTATAATAATGTGTTCATCAGACGTAACAATAGTGTCGGATATTAGGTTTTCTACTAGACAATCATCATTAAATCTTACCCGTCTTGTAACATTGCCATCTGAATGAATGAAGAAACTATGGATTATGTATAATTTAGAATCGTCATTGTTTTTGAATGCAAACAAATTCATTGAATATTCACCTGGAATAGGCATGTCAATGTCAAAATTCCATACATCATCGGTAACTTTCGTATCTACAGATACTCGAGAGTTTCCCTCACGTTTACAGCAAGACATTTCACACATTAATGTGACATATTTATCTGTTTGAAATTGTAGGTTTGCTTTGCCATCGCAGGCTTTTATATAGTTCCCACATTTACTTAAACATTTTACATCTAGTGATATAGCATCTAGTTTGCTACCTAGCTGCCCTTCCGGAATGTTCGGGAAAGGCAAATTACTCGGTCTCTCTTCTCCTTTGAATTTGATAACAAAGTTTAATACATCTGGTGGTAAATAATAAGGAACGTCATCCTTAATTTGTCCAATATAAAATTTGATAACATATTCACCCTCTCGTGGTAACTTTACGTTTGTGATGTACATACTGCCCTCTCTGCGGGCTAACACGTGTCTACTTAATGTACCACTATCAATAAGGAGACTTTTTAATGTATGTGATATTTCTGTTCCTTTATCAACTCGAACATAAAATTCAACTATTCCATTTTGTGTTCGTACAAACGGTGACATTGGAGTTTCTGAGAACACGTTAAGCTTATCTGCATGTGGATTATTGCCGAAACCCACTTCCGGACAATCTGGGAATGGAAGACACTGTTCCTTTGGATCAATGCAGTTTATCTTATATGTACATAATAAGGAAAATGTTGTTCTCTTGGAAAAATCACAACCATATACATCAAACTGGTATTTACCATAAAATGGTAGTCGAACTTTGAATGTAACTTTGTCTTTCCAATGAATGATGGCAACAAAACGTTCTAACAATATGTCAACGGGTTTGTTAGTTTCAATTTGGGTCCTTTTCTGACTAAGCAGGAACTTGAACAAGTAGTTATGGCTTCTTTCATGAGGGAGACCAAATGTTATGTTTATCGTTTCTTTTTCAGCGACTAGATAATTAACTTTGTTGGATTTGTCTAGAATTGACATTTCATATAGGTGAAAATATTCTCTCAGATATGGCGACTTTTCAAAGTTGGATAGTGTGACCGGAACCGGAAGTAGCTGCCATTCGTCGTCATCAGGAAAGTGCGTATAGATAAATTCATCTGGGTCAGTAAAGAAATAAAACTCGTTGTATTTCACAGATTCGTCAATATCTCTTTTCTGGGTAATTTTCCCATTTGCGTCTACAAATATTGTATTATCATCATTACTACCGTGAACACATGTTGAGGACCAGAAAACATCAATAAATCTCCATTGACCATTTATATAAACTGCATTCCATTGGCTTGCCAATTCGTCACATCTGATGTCACTTCCTACTTCATATGTCCCTCCTTTTGTGATTCCATTGATAATGACACAAGGAATGTCTGCTAACCTGCATGTCAACAGAAAATGGAAAACTTCATTCAGAGCAATATCAATAAAGAAATGATCCAAAGATATTTTTGTAATGACTCTATAAGACATGACAATCATGAGTACCTTAATTAATGGATCTAGATCTACTTTCAATGAACTTCAACCACCGACTTCAAGGGATGTAACATACTCCTACTAGAGAAGTAGAAAAAACACAAAATGCAATACAAAGATAATGTTTAAATCGGCAAATATAACAACATTCTACGCAAACAGTAGGCTAATTTGGTCATTTCTAAATTCCCTTCTTTTAGGCTCTTGTATCAAACAAAAATACTGAGCCAACAAGCTGAATGGATCATAATAAAGAAGTATATACGGAGGGTCAAATAAAATAAATGAAGTATAAACAGGTCATGGAATCCCCATGGGTACTAATTGTGCACCTTTGATTGCAGATCTTTTTTCTGTTCTGTTGCGAACGTGACTTCATGAAAAATACGAAATTTCAGTGATAACAGCAGTTACATTAAAGATATCCTTACTATTGACAATCCCTAGTTTTTAGATTATGTAGATATCATTTACCCACAAGAACGTAAACTAGATAAAGCAAACAATGATTCTAAATACTACCCTTTTCTGGATCTAAGCATCATCATTGACTCTGGTAAAATATAAACTAAAATTTATGATAAGAGGGATGATTTTGATTTCTCTGTTACTAATTTTCTTTCCTTGACGGCGACGTTCCTCTCGCTCCATCCTACGGGATTTACATATCTCAGCTGATACGCTTTGTTATACCCTTGACGATTTTAATGAGCGTATCCTTACTCTCACATCAAAACTTTTACAACAAGGTTATAGATTTCATAAATTATTGAATACTTTTAAGAAGTTTTACAGAAGATATGAACATTTGATATCTAAATATGACGTGACACCTTATTACAAAGGAAATTTCTCATAAATGTTGTTAAAAATGCCAGAAACAAATAAAAAAATCCAAAGAAACTGAGGCGTAACTGACATTCTTCTCGTAATAGCGGATATCGTCGGGATAATTTAAACGAATCCGTTAAATTGGCTTTGGATTTCAGTGACCTGAAGATTTTACAAACCGATACTGTCGGTGTCTACTGAAATACATGGCGACTCTTTACCAAACCCTTCGGGAAGTTTTGAGTTTGAGTTTTCTTCCGTAGTGTAACAGTGTTTTACTAGCAGACTAGGCTCCTTGAGCTAGCCGGAAGTTTAGCGGCAAGCACTCTTTGACCTTTCGTTCTAAATTACGTTTTGTCACATACCTTGCTTTTCAAGATAGTGGCCATAGAGTTAGTAGTCTACATTGTACCTGTATTGGGTTTTATTCGAATATTAATTATACTGTAGGGAAACGAGATAGAGAAAGGAGAGGTTTGGGTACCCATAAACCGGCTATCTACCGCTAGCTTTTGCTAGTGCCGGTACCAAGTCTGGCTATTCCGAGTTCCTATAGTTATTACTGTTTGTTTGTAGTCTTTTATGTTTTTTGTTGTGTTTTTTGTAGTGCAGTCCTCTTGTGGGTTGTGGCGTGAGATTTTTATTTTCGGCCATTGTAGGTGTTTGCTCTTATCTTGTCTTTATAATTGTAGAGACGTGATGGTTGATGAGAGTTATTTTGTTATATCAATTATCATAATTTCGGCACATATGACTGTCCTTTGGGCTATTTTTGGCTAGGGATTCATTTATTATTTGACCAAAGAAACAAGAAAATATTTCCTTGTTAGTCATGATTCCATAAAAATTACTTACATACACATCATATAAACCATTTGTGCATGTGATGTTAAATCACATTGAATTTTTAACATGTGTTCCAGTGGTGAATCCGTTGGTGGGATTATCTCAGAATCAATACTGTAGACGTCGTATGACGTCAGCCATCGGAATATTGCACGTATTTTGAGTAGATTGCTTATTTCTTTACCAGATGGAGTGATAACTAAGTATTCCACAACATGCCACATTGTCATCGTCAGCAAATCCAGAGGAGCCTAAAAGAAATGGGAAAGTATTTCGCTTTAAGTTTTACTTAATTTTCAAATTAAACATTATTAAGTGGTGTTCAAGATTTGTAAAACTGCGCAATGTTGCTCAATTGAAATTTAGTTTCATTCATTTGTCGAACCTCGCGTGAATCTTAGGCTCGAATTATTGATTTTTGGCCGGAGATAAGTATTTGTATTAATATTTGTATTCAAGTTGGGTTTTTTTTTTGTCATTTGTTCGAGACATAAGTTGTCGAAATGCACATATGCAGAAAATAAATTAACAGTAACTTCGGTATTTTGATATTTATTACCACTGGGCCGATGCCTCAGCAGGTGGACTGTTAGTCCCCGAGGGTATTCACCTGCCCAGTGGTCAATGCTTCGGTGCTGACCCGAAAACCGATTTTATTAAGAATTGCAATATCTAAATTTTACAAAATTTTGCTTAAAACTAAGGACTATCTCCCTCATGCATAGCTCTGTACTTAGCTGAATTTTGGATTTTCTATTTAGATCATTTTTGTTATTTGTTCTCTTTCAGCTTTTTCGCGTTTTTTTTATTACTGCTCTTCCTAATGTTTTGGTTTGATCTGCATTGATGAGACATGAGTTGTCGAAATGCGCATATGCAGAAAATAAATTTACAGTAACTTCGGTATTTCGATATTTATTACCAGTGGGCCGATGCCTCTGCTGGTGGACTGTTAGTCCCCGAGGGTATTCACCAGCCCGAAAACTGATTTTGTTAAATATTGCAATATCTAAATTTTACAAAAATTTGTTTTAAACTGAGGAGTATCTCCCTCATGCATAGCTCTGTCCTTGGCTGAATTTTGGACTTTCTATTTAGACCATTTTGGTTATTTGTTCTCTATCAGCTTTTTCTGGTTTTTCGATTACTGCTCTTCCTAATGTTTTGGTTTGATCTGCACTGATGAGAAATAAGTTGTCGAAATGCGCATATGCAGAAAATAAATTAACAGTTACTTCGGTATTTTGATATTCAATTATAACAAAATTGGAAAAAAATTTTGTCATCTGTTCAATTATAACAGAACTGGAAAATCATGCTTTTAATACTTCACAAATACATCGGCAAACGAATACCGAAGCAGAAACGAGGAAAGGGGAAATTCTAAAACCATAAATCCAAAATCACGGCAATTCACAGGAACACGAACTGAGACAGTATGACAAAGACAAAACAAATAAACAAAAATGAACAAGAACGCCACAAGACTAAAGCAAAATGTTGGCCATATACTGGTAAGATAATTCAATGAAAAAACTCGATTCCATACTTTTTAATTCGACCTCGACATCAAATGTCAAATTGGCAAGTTGGAAGTGAGAATATTTAATCAAAGTACTCAGGTACTTCTTAGCCCCAAGAGCAAGATAGAACCGACATAAACTTGAGCACGCGGATAGCTCCTACATCAGATATTATTGTGCTGCAGTGTGTGCGAAATTCATTGAAGAAATGTGTGAAAATCATTGACAACCAGAAAAAAAATTTCATTATATGCTAGTATTTAGACTGGTCTTTTGAGTTTGTACAAGAAATTCTGAAAAAAGATTGGATAAACATGCAGAGATATGTGGAAAAAGATAAAGTTAAAAAAAAAAACTGAAATTCTATCAAATGTAAGAAGCAGCTGTAAAAAAATTTATAGAATGTTTATTTGCTAAGTTGTTTTGATATCGAATTTGTAAAAAGTATCAAATCAATCAAAATTATTTAACTTTAAAAAAGTGCAACTTAGCAGACGACTTGGAAGTAGAGGGTGTAAATATTGGAAAGTTTAAATCCGTTCAGAATTAATTTAAAAACTGGTGAAAAGTTATCATCAAAAACTATTTAATTGACCCATAAAATGAGCACTAAGATTTAAATGTTCATTATAGAGAGCCAGTAAATATATATGAGCTTATTATGAGGTTTCATAACTTGGTCTTGTCAATCAAAGTCAAACAAGTGATCACATAGCGGACAAAAACATGACCAGATTTTGTTGAATAATGCTTATTCTTTATGTTCTCAAACAAGCATTGAATGCCTTCACAAATTTTCCATTTACAAAATATCAGTTTAAATTTCTTTTACATCTACATAAGTCGTGAACAAATCATTTTAGTTGTTTGTTATGTAAT
>MJUU01056063.1:71102-84938 GCA_002080025.1 Modiolus philippinarum
CCTTTAACGGAAGTGACTGAATTCTGAACAAACACAAGCGTTACTGCTAAGCATACGCTTGTAGTGAACCAGGTACTAGTAACTACATTCGGGATACTGCACACATGCATTGATGCATAAATACTACAGGGTCTTGCAACTCCGGCTTGATATGTGCATCTAGATGGAAAGGGTATAAGTAAATGATGATATGGGGATGGGCATCATTAAATGGCGAACAGGCAATAGATAGCTAAGGAATAGGGAATTACTAATGAATGGAGAATATAAAATAAATACCTAAATTGACTTCCTTCGTCTTTTTCTTTTTTTATACCAGAAACCAGAGATATTTTATGTACTTTTTTATCAACTTTTGGTAGAAATCCAGTCTTGGTATAAACATGCACACAGACATCAAATTCCTTTAGACTTGCAAAGAGTACCACATATAGAAACTATTCAGTAAATTAAATATATGATCTAAATATCTGTAGATAGAACATTTGCAAATACCATTTATTAGTTTTATCAGTTTTACATTTGTTTGAGGATGGGGAAAGCTTCAGACCAATATAAATTTATGGTTTGTTTTGTTTAGTTTAAAAATTTGATAAAGAAAAGAAAGTTTTCCAACAAAAGATGTACATTGTATATAAGAGGATTTTGTCTATTGTGGGCGACTTGTTCAGTTATTCATTTGATGGAGGTTTTTGTTTACCAGGTGTCCTCCGTATTTAACAGCGGGAAATCTAGTGGTATAAAATTATCTCCCTTCTAGAAAAGCTCTTCTGTGTTCATAACTTTTTCGGAACAAATTAACAGCATGGCGACGAAAATAAACAATCGACAAAATGTCAAGATTTCAAAAGAAATAAACAAATACAATATTTAGTGAAAACGTCATTCAATTCCCAGATCTTTACTTTGTAGTTAAAAAGTGATTCAACTTGCCTCCAAAAAGAGGTAATATGCGAATTCCTTACATAATTTACTGTCGTGATGAAAATATTACGGAAAGACTGGTCAAAATCAATTGCTATAGGGCGTCAAAATGCATGTACCCAGACAAAATTATATGTACAGATAGATATTTTAACATACTTTACTTATAGGTCAATTTAGTGACGATTCTTGCATAAGAAACGCCGAGATCCAAAACGCAATTCTACGTTACTAGGCAAAATCATATCGTCTTGAAACAACGCCATTTTCCTTTTATACCCAAGATCACAAAGGGTAATCATCAACACAAGATTCCATTGGTTCAATCAAGGAAAAGGGCGTGCCTTCAGTTAAAGCCCATTCAAAGACCCCACGTGCTTAGTGAGTAAAAATCGATTTTGTTTATGTAAACTAGACGGTTACCAGGTAGAAATGGTCGTTTTATATACTTTATTTCGTCGAAACCACAGCGTGTACCTAGTCCAAAATTTGCAAATGAATTGATAAACATTTAATTGCAAAGTATATATTTTCCTACAAATTTCCGTTGTAAAGAAATGCCTAGATCCAAAACCCTTTGGAATAAGGTATATTCCGGGAAATCTCATTTTTCATTAAAATATATGCAACAAATATCAACATTTTTAAAAAATGTCATTTGTCAACATCAAGATACATCACATGAACATAACAGAGTATACATTTTCATGTTATAAGTAACTTTTATGAGGTCCTAAGAACGAGTTACACATTGAAATCGACATTTTTATCTTTTCTAAAGAAGAGTTCACATTCTATTGTTTAAATACCACCGGATTTCTGAGTGTTAAAACGTCTTTGAATTGTGATACCTTAGGTGCTCTATTTTTTTTTAAATATTTTTAAAGATGAAATATTTTTAAACTTAAACAATTTTATAGGTGCTGTAGACAATCATGTTAATTATTATTTATACTTCATATACCCGAGACGCTATGTAGTCTATATCTTCAAAACTGACTCCATCCAAAAAGTCCTTCTTCTTAGATATTTTGTTTGTTGGTTTTGGCTGGTCAGTAGTGGTTAGAGTTCCCCTCCTCTTATAAAGATTATTTTGTCCCAGACTAGATGTATCTCTGTTTGACAGGTGCGTCTTGCTACGTTCTGGAATAGCGACAGTTGCTCTCCTGGATGTCAACATCCTTGGTGTACCATTTTGGTCATCAAATGCCAATATCTTTCTCTACAAATTAAGAAAAATGTTCCTTTTTTACATATTTTTTATGATCTATTATTTACATTATGTTTCTGGTGCAAGCCATTATAAGGGTGATATTATAGGGCCCCCATTATACACTAACAATGACAATGAAGTTGTTCCTCAATCATATTCTGCAAAAAATTAAGTATTTGATTTCAATTAATAACTGTTGAACCAAAGCATTGGGTCTGATAATAGCTGGGAACAGCATCAGCTTATATTGTGTATGTGTATACAAGGCAATGAATTTACGATGACAACATAACTACACTTACAACAAGTTTAACAGCATAGATTGTTTTACTTAAGAATAATATATTGTTTATTATTCTGCGTGTATTTTGTTCCGTCTGAGGAAGTTTTGCAATCGTGCAAGCCAGGTGATATACTGACAACCATTTATTTCAATAACTAAATAAAATTTATGTAACTACATTGTCACTTTAGACAACCAACATAAGAACATATCAGGGTATAATTTCATTTCATCTGCACTGAAGAGACATTAATTGTCGGAATGTGCATACGCAGAAATATAGAATATAGGACCTTTTGTTTTTGATACGGACTTTATCACGGTAATATATCAGGTGAGCCCGCTAGGGCGAACCTGATATGTTACCGTGATAAAGTCCGTATCAAAAACAAAAGGCCTTGATACGGACTTTATCACGGTAATATATCAGGTGAGCCCGCTAGGGCGAACCTGATATGTTACCGTGATAAAGTCCGTATCAAAAACAAAAGGTCCTATATTCTGTTTATCGGGAATTTCCAAATATTGCAATTTATTGGTTAAACTTGAAAAAAATGAAGTGACCTCTTTCTTTGGCGAATAATTCTTGTGTAAACTGTATTGTGCACAATTCTTGTTGACGTCAGGGTACTGTGACGTCACATCCTTCTGTTCGTTAGTTTCAACAGGACACGTCACGCCATTTTATTCTCGTTGGAAATTATGTCACAAATAACGAAGGATAGCTCATTTAACTGATATAAAACAACAGGAAATCAATGCCGCAACATCGTAAGTATCTTTCGCGTCAAATGGACATCATTCAAGAAGATAAATTCGTCAAAGACACAGAAGTTTGTCAATGGCATGGCGCCTTTCTTGTCACTGAATACACCCTACATAATTCAGTATTGTTGGGGTTTGCAGTAGCGGGGTAGGCGTCTCTTTGTCTCTATTTAAAATCGGCGACAGTTTTTCATAGAACCAAACTATCGGTTAGCGAAGGATTGGAATGACCTGCATGATGTTTTTATTGCAGTATCAAGGTATGAATTTTTCAGAAATACCATGTAAAATTATAGGGAAACATGTTTTCTTTTTAAATTACGAGCAATTCAAAATTGTTTACTGTTTGTAATCACATATAATTTTCATTCATGAGTTGACTTTGAATTCAGATTAATGCGCGTTGCTTCGGTTCGCGCATGTCATCTGACGTACTGACCCAATAAATTTTTGATATGGTCCAGCACGTCGATAATGACTTTACACATCAAAGGAAAGAAGTATAAATTACCGATAAACTAAATTAACAGTAACTTCGGTATTTTATTTCTCATTACCACTAGGTCGATGTCTGCTGGTGGACTGTTAGTCCCAGGGGAATCCAACAACCCAGTAGCCAGTACTTTTTTTTTTAGAAACTTGCAATATCTATTCTTATAAGTTATAAAGAATTTGGTTTAAAACCAAGGAGTATTTTAATCATGCATAGCTCTGTCCTTTGCTGATTTTATATTTGTTCTCTGTCAGCTTTAACACATATTTTGGTTAATAGATTTCCAAATATCTTTATTTGATCTGTACTGAAGAGACATTTATTGTCGACATACACATAGGCAGAAACTAGATCCACAGTAACTTCATTACTACTTACCCCTCTTTGATAATTGATGTCAAAACTCGTTTTCCTGTCAGGCAGACCTGACACATTCGCCCCCATATTGCAAATTTTAACTCCTTCTATCTTCTCCAGTCTGTTTGGCCTACTTTTGTAAGGATTAGAAGATTAAGATTTACACGGTTTCGAATAATCTGGCTATACTTAGGTCACGGGGTTAATTGTTATAATAACTTTAAGAGTGATTAAAACAAGGTTTGCAGAACCAAAATGATTTAAAAGTTGAATATCTTATAATTTAAATGTTCCTTTAGGTTATTCTTTTACTTAAAGCAATATGAGCTATGTTTCTTCAAATTTTTGGAAGCTCTAAAAAAAACTCATGTCTAGAAAATGAAAAACTCCTTTTTTTTTTTATTAAACTATTTTGAACAATCATTCAAGCTAATAATATTCGACACCAAACCGGACCTGATCGAGATACTATAAAGAGTTGACAAAATGTACACCGGTCAGTAAACTTTGACTGTGCTATGACGCTTGATATGTGTCAACACTTGACATTTGTGATGCGGTTGCATGCCAGTTACACATAACTTTTTGCAGCCTACACTGGACTATTATATTTAGTTGAAAAACGCGACAAACATCAAGCCAGATAATCTCTCTTTTCATTTTCCGTCTCCGGTAATGGTTTATAATATGCCCAACTGGAGTCAGTCCATATTAATGCAATACAGGCGGGGGTACGAATCGGCCGAAGTCGTGACGAGCAAACGCATACGACTCATCACGAGAATACATTATTTGCTATACAATAAATAATTAATTCATGTTATATTTTCTTTGACTTTTCAAGTTTTTTTAAATGTTTTCATGCCGGGGGATTGAACTACCTGATTTCTGCATATTATGACTTGACATGATCAATTCTTTTCAAATAAAAAATACAGCTCGTATATTGCTTTAATTTATCATTGTTTCTTAGAAAGTTTTCTTGAAACATATTTTACTGGTCACATACAACAATATACCGTACCATATAAGTAATATGTTACAAATTACATGCATAATAAAAAAAATAAAAATAAAGTCTATGATCATGATGATGAAAAACTGCTACTTATGAAGTAATAAAGTCTTTACTCTGAAAAACTTTATTACAAAAACAGGATAACAATAAACACCTACAATGGCCGAAATCTATAGTACAATCACACGCCACAATTCACAAGCGAACTCAACCAGTAAAATAATAATTAAGACAAGAGACAAACATAAATAATGATAGGAATTGGGTATAGCCAGATTTGGTACCGGCACTAGCAAAAGCCAGTGGTAGGGTTAAACCGGTTTATAGGTACCCAAACCTTTTTTGACTATTTAAATTGAAAATAATAAAGCTAATATTGCTTTAAGTTACCTTCTGAGAGACGTTTTGTTGAAACATATTCTACTGGTTCTAAAAGTAAAACAGTAAGTGAGAACCGAACCGTCAATCTAAAACGAAAATCCAAGGACTATGGCGACATCGGAAAATCAAAGAAACAAAGACATAACATGAAATAACATAACAACGTTACAAATTATGATAAAAATCAAAGACCGTCTTATGAAGTAATAAAGTCTTCACTCTGAAAGGCCTTCTCGTCATTGTAAGAGTTTATCTAACACTACAAGTATTTTTCTATAAACTACGACAGAAATAATACCTATTACAGAATGTTGTTATCACCACACTGTGATGATAAAAGAAAGGCGTGATGTCGCACATGTATCCACGTCAACAAAAGCAAGACGTCGCGGCAAGCATCAAGTAGTTCCTCGACTAAAACTACAAAACAACGTTATGTCGCACGACTATAAATTTTTTTTCAAGTGTTTTTTATTATCTTAAAGTTGGATAAATATATCATAAACAAAGATGTGATGGTACAACACTACTGTATCAGGTCTCGTCGGTTAGGCACGGACCATTTGATTTTCAGGGGGCTGGTATTTTCACCCGAGCCGGGAATTTTTTTTCGTCCGCGAAGCGGGCCAGATTATTTTTCTTCCATATACACTATACTAGGAAATTTTGTTGAGCCATGCTTTTTTCTAATGGACAGTATCCGGGTCAGATTATTTTTTTCAACCAAGATGCTGGTCAGAGAATTATTTGGGGTAAAAATCGGGGCCAGAAATTTTTTTTCTAAAAAATACCAGGCACCCCATGAAAATCAAATGGTCCGTGCCTTAAATGATTTGCATCTCTACTCGTCGCTAGACTATACCTGACACAAGGTGTTGTACCAACACACTGTGGTTATAATATATATTTGTATCTCTTTATTACGATTTAATGAGCCAAAATAATAAAAAGAAAACATTATAATTTTAACTTATACTCTTGAAATATTTTAAGAAATAATCAGACACAAAAAGAAATTGTTTTTCTTTAAAAAATGTCTTCATACTGGGAGGGGGAGCTATCTTCAATTTCAGTCTACGTAGTTGTATTGTGATAGTGTTGGGAGGTTCTCGGATTTCGTTGGTATCTAGAATGTAGGAATAAGAAACACACTTGGACCTCCTACATCTTTTGTACCCCTGTAACTAGCAATTACTATTTTAGATTGTAGGTTGCTGTTGACTAAATTTCTCTGGGAAATTTTCCTCGAAGACAAGCCATGAATGATGGTGACTGGAAAAAAATGTCTTATCATGACAATTTCCATGTCAGTGTGAATTTCTGCTTAATATTTAATACAATTATTTGTTTTAATTTCCTAGGTATCAATTTCTGCGTAATAGATATCAGTTTTCTTAATAAATTCTAGCAATAAAGTAATATTAATAGTAATTAAAACATTTAAAAAAAATTCTGTAGTCAAATCTGAAGGATTGTAATAAATACAAAAGTTTTTGAATCACTTGGAGGTCTAACAAATACGTTTTGAAATATTTCATTATAGTATCACAATGTTGTGAAATATTTACTTGGCCACAGAAAATCAACAAAAATTCTTAGACAAACATTAAATAAAATAATAAAAAGTAATTGTATTCATTTTAATTTATACTTCATTTTTTTCGCATTGCTTCACATTGCTTTAATATAACATTGATAAAACTCTGTTTGAAAAAAAGTAGTAAGATAGGAGGTTTTTTAAGACCCCCTCCAAAACCTGTGGCGCTATGGCGCACCCAAATAAGGTCTAACACCGCCCCTATGTGACGACACCGTATCACATAACACATGAATCAGACTAGCTAACCTAAAAAGGTAAAGACGCTTAACCCATGACTCACGTACCTTACGACTGAGATAATCTTGCCTAATATGGTCGGGACGTGTCTCTTATTACTCAGATCCATGACTCATGCAACTTGATGTTCGTATGTCTTGGTTGGGTATGGCCGACCTATCTGAAAATGATAATGTTTTGCCAGTACAAAAAAAACACGTGGTCATCGTCGTTCCCATCCAATAAAAATAAAGGGAGGTGCACAAAACATCGGATTATATACTTATGGTTTCAGTCTCGGAGAAACCTTACACATGAATGCACTTGACAAAAGAAAACTGCTCAAGAATTTCGTCAGATTGGTGGCGTAGTTGCGAAAGAAACTTATCCTCTCGGACGAACACGCAAAAAACGTCCTGTACCAAAATATGGAAAATAATAAAGTCAAACAGCTGTTGGCAATCTTGCTCAGGAGAGGAACGAACGCTTTCCACACGGCTCTGGTAGGATTTTTTGAATGCACATAACCAACGTGGTAGTGCATGGCGATCTGGGATGTGCGACCTGCGGAAGTTAACGTATAGACTCTCCAACGTGCGTAACTATCCGCAATCGTTTTCCGCGTAGATCTGGCAGTACAAGAAGATCAAATTAAACTGTTTATTATTTTCATCAGGAAAGATCAACTGTAACGGAAAGTGTTCGTCCTTACGGGAAGGCCGAAGGAGACTCCGCCGTTACGCCAGACTCCTTCTAAAGCTCGGATACATAGTTGAACTGAGAAACGTCAGAGTGATCACTGAACGGAACGGAAGGATAGATCCTCGTCGATTACCTCTTCAATTCACGTACGAACCCGAACTGCTTCCCGCAGTGATGCGTCGGACCAAGCAACTTCATTTCATCTTTCATTTATCCGGGAAAATGATTATCACCGGTGTCAAAGGCGACACTTTAACGACATATATCCCCCTTTTTTTATTTGGAATTGGAACTGTAGGCATGAGAACCGTACGGCAATATTCAGTAACACATCTTTGCATTCAGATTGCAATCACCATTGTCACCACCCTCACCACAACCACCACCACCACCACCACATTAACCACCACCATCACTACTACCACCACCACCAGAGATTATAGGAGTAGACGTATCGAAAGCCAAATGGAACCATGGTCGACTTTTACTTATTCATCCGACTTGCTGCATCTTTTTCCCGAGAACAGGGGAGGGCAGTTCAGAATTTGTCTACCTCGATCGCATTCGATGACTGGCAGATGGGAATGTGCACTCTTGGAAATGACGTTTGTTCCGGTTTCAAAAGTTCGACGCGGAGGGTGTACATGTGTTGCGATGTGGTGAGGGACGAATCGTATGTCAGAGAAGTTTACCTTCAATCCTTACCTACGAAAAACGAAGAGAACACTGAAGTGGTATTCAAAATCGTCTACGAGTTTGCCACTGCAAAGACGATCACGTGTTCTGCTTGCTTCACTTCCGGAGAAAAGCTAATAGAGGAATTAAAGTCTCGGTATGAAGATGGAGTGTTCTACCCGCCATCAACAGTTTTCCAGGAGAGACGCCATGTTGAAGCATCGTCGAACCACCAAATGTACAACTACAACCACCCTCACAAACACCACTTACAGCCAGACGATCCTCTCTGGTACCGGGCTACACGTCGCCCGGGCTCTCCGTAATATTCCCTTCGAGAAATACGTCTTTGCCACATGGGGTCGACCGGAGACGAGCATGGTGAACGAGTGTCGCAACTGGAAACTGCCTTCCATCTTCTGTGGTGGTGGGCCTTCCGGCGACGGTGTCTTGCGCTGACGATCTTGCGTCCCACGCCTCGTACAGACAACGAAGTTTCGTCAACATCAACACCTGTAACCACCGACGCACGCACTGGGTGGCGTTCCACTTTCAAATGGACGGACCCGCGGAATTCTTCGATTCGTTCGGCACAGAACCGGAAATTTCCACCGACGTTCAGAGACGTGTTGGTCGCCAACGGACCACGGCACTTGATCAACAACGCGCGATTACGGCGCGACTCCTGTTGACTGTCAAGTGCAGATACGGGAACTTTACTATGGAAGACGTGGTGAACGTACTCTCCGATTCGAATACCGTCGAGGCGAAGCTAAAATACATTTACAAATGACAATAAATGATGAACTTTTGATAATAAAATGATGAATCTATGTAAATTATTTTTTTTGTGACAATATAAAGTCTCAACAACTAGAACACGTCGTTAATGTCCGACGCCACTCTATAGTTATATCCCGTACTATGCTGATCTCATAGATACAATTACAGAGTTATATCCCGTGCTAATGATTTTCATATTTACTTTACCGTTCTTCAAACCTTAAGTTCCTTGCTTTCCAGATATGGTTACGTGATGTCCCACCCCATTTTCAAATATGGTCATGTTGGTCTAAATTGATTCCAAAGTAAAAATGAAATGTTTACTATGTTTGGATGTATCTTCCATATATGGTCAACTGATGCCTAAACCGCAATTCCAAATATGGTCATGTATGTCTAAATCGATTCCCGAGCAAAACTAATGCGTTTACCATATTTGGGTATGTCTTGCATTTATGGTCGCCTGATGCCCAACCCCAATTCCTAATATGGTCATTCAAGTTTATATCGACGTCTTAACAAAAATAATGCTTTACCATATTTGGGCATACTTTCAAAATTAAAGATCAAAGATGAATGGTTTAGTAAATATGTCTTCTCACTAGTTATCGTTGTCGAAATGGCCATATGCAGAAAGTAAATTTACAGTAACTTCAGTATTTTGTTGTTTTTTTACCACTCGGTTGATGCTACAAAATTCGAAGTCAAGAGGCATGCCTTAAACTATAAAACGAAGGAAAACCACAAGCATTTAGGCATACTTTTTCATACTTTTTGAAGAAACTTCTACAAAAGAATAAAACAGATCTTAACAAGACTGCAAGATACAAAGAATCAGACTTATGTTGAAAAGATCGCACTGCAATGAAAATGGCTTTGCTTGTTAACATCACTGACATGTTTGAACTAATATCTCGGGATCGATACCAACAATTTACCAACTTACCGCACACTTTCAATTCCTATTCAGATGTGTTTAGGCTAAAACATCAATCAAGAGAAGTCAACCGGGCAACTATGAGACACAAGTGCTGATTATTGAAAGGTACTGAGCTATAAGTTGGAGAAAAAAAACTTTCTCCCATTCTGAGCAGTTGGGTACACGGGACTATTTAACCCACGGGAATTAACTTTTACACACATTTCATCGGAGAAAAAATTTCTGATTTAGCTAGGTCTCGAGCTTAAAATATTTCTTCCCTCTCGATAGGATTTTGACATGCTCGATAAAGCTCGCATGTTATAAATCAAAATTTAACTATCTTGAGGGAAGAAATATTTTTAATTCACTCCTACCTGAAGGAGAAACTATAAATAAAAGCCTTACTTAAAATGAGCGAATGTCAACAAAGAGATTTCATGATATGCTGAAAATGAGGAAATTTTTCACAGCTGTAATAAATCTCTAAAAGCATAATTTGCAATTTGATAATGAAAGTTTGAAAAGTTCATAATGATTGGATTATTTACATGGAAATTGAGTATATTAAAACCTGTTAAGTTGAGACTTCCTCAGTTGACAGAGTTGCTGACAAATGGAGTTGTTATCAAACAAGCAAACAGGTAACTGACTTGAAAAACACCCACCATATATATTGTTTTTGGCGAACGGGAAAGATTCAACAGGAAATGCTGATGTAGAAGGAGCATATTTGTCTGAAGAACATCAATATAGTTCTTTCAGTGAAACTATCTTATATTAAAATTTCAAATTGAGTAAATGCTGATGTAGAAGGAGCAAAGGAGAAAAGGGATCTTGTAATAACCAGAAAGAAAAGAATGTGATAATAATAAGTCAAATTCTGGATCAAAATATAATAAAAAGTAAGACAAATACAAAGGAGAAACATATTTCTGAATATTCAAATAAATGTAAAGATACATGAAAAAAGCGAAGACAGGAACATTCACATTGCTTGAAATTTCATATGTGTAAACTGGACGAGATATCTACATGCTAAACATCAATTGAGACATTTATTAGAAAATGCATAGGGTTTCCATGGAAAACATTTGTCGCCTGCATTATTTATATTGTATATTGTTCCTGTGTTTGTTATTGAATAACAAAATACCAAAGTTACAGAATACGATAAATAAATAAATAAAGCTGAACAAAATATACGGTGCACATCTACAATATAAACTGGGTCATTTTTCCAAGTTTTGTAAAAAATACAACCCCATATAGGAGGAGTTACTTGATAAGTCCAATAATGATCAATAATATGTGGAAAATCTGGAAGTACACAAATAACTAAATACCGAATTCACTGTCAATTTAATTGGAAATATCATCTATTGTTCTTTGGTGTTTTTGATGTTTCAAGTAAAGATCTTATGTAATTTCAGATGGAAGACTATTTAAGTATAAGGTGATATATCCGTTCGCAAAGCAGTTTTCTCTGAAATTGTGGTCCTTTTCTCTCTTCCGGTTAGCAACGATGTAACGACAGTCATATTTGCTCTGATAAAAAAACATGGAAAGGAAGGTATAGCGGATAAATTCTACAGCGGAAAAGTGCACAACGTCTCCATTAATTTAATTCATGAGAATATTTGTCATAGTAAGTGTAATATTTGCAAAAATGTATTAAAATCGGGAAAATTTAGATCAAGTCATCGGGAAGACAACGTTACCAAGTCGTCACGATCAGTATCTAAGACGTTTCATCTTCGTTTCCCCGATGGCGCAATTACAGACTAAAACACTGTTATTAAAATGTAATTTAAATCTTTGCGATATTGATTTCAATGTGAAAATGTTTGTCAAAAACATACTTTTAGTTGTAAAGAGCTTAGATAAGAGAATGCTACATTTAGAGAAAGAAATCGGCAAATATCCAAAGAATATCAACGATAAATTTGAAAATAAATTAATAGAAACCAAAACCGCTCTCCAGAAATTAACAGAAAATATTAATGTAATGGAATCTTCCATCAGAGAACTGAATATAAAGAATATTAAATTGGAACATTTTTCTCAAGAAGTTCAAGGATCCATTGAAAAGGCCGAACAACAATTCATCAGATATAAAGAAGAGTTTCGAAAATGCAAAAATAACATAGAAGAAGAAAATGAAAAGATAAGGAAACTACATGAATATGTAACAGAAGTCAGATGTCATTCAATGAAAAACAATCTCATTTTTTCTGGACTCCCGTATAATAAAAATCAAACATTTGAGAACATCATTAGAACATTCTTATGCAAACAAATGGGTATCGATCAACAAATAGAAATAGAAAACGCACATAGATTTGGTAAATCCGGTCCAGCCGGAGTTAAACCAATGGTAGAACATTTTCTTCACAGAAAAGATTTGGATTTAGTCTTGAAAAATGGATATCGCCTGAAAGGAAAATTCTATAGTGTGAATGAGCAATTCCCGTTAGACATTGAAAAGCGGCGTAAAATACTATATCCAATTTTCAAACAAGCAAAACTGGAAGGAAAGAGGGTAAAATTAGTAAGAGACAAACTTTATATAAACAATGTTTTGTTTAATCCTTGTTCAAATAGCCTTTTCAATGATCGCGTATCGGGATTAACAAGGGGTGATTGAAATGCATTTTCATACAATTAAAACAATATCTTTTTTTTATATGCATGAATGATTATTTCTCTTTATTTACTGTGAAACCACGAATTGATGATGTATTTTTATTTATTTTTTTTTTCAAATGACTAATATTAATTCATTGTTGTAGCTGTCGTTGCATTGTAATGTAAGTTGTCTTATGTTCTGTAAACCTCTTGTAGCACGTACTGTGCCTAAGTTGTAATAAACTTGTCTTTGTCTTGTCTTGTCTTATATATGGTTATTTTATATTTTTAATTTTCTTTAAATACGACAGCTACACACATATCATTATTCTGTTGATATCATATATTGCTACATATATTTTTAAAATGATTTGAATTGTTTGTCCTTATTTCTAAAATATTATTGGACGTTTGGATGTCAAAAGACCTGAGTACCCAGATTTCCGATTTCGTGCCCGACTTCTTATTGTCATATACCTTTGTGACTTTTCATTTACTGTATTCGCTACTCGTGTTGACTATGTCTTGGCAGGTGACTTTTTTATGCATTGTATCTGATGTTGAACAACAAGATGTCGTGACATGAGGGAACGCTTAGTTGTCTAAAACCGGATAAAATGGATTTGGTACCCGACTTCCTGTTGTGGGTGCCTTGTGATAACTGTAAAGACTTAAGCTAAGCTTCCCCTAGCTCCATCCCAAGGGGGTGTATATATCTCAACTTGTACGATTCGCTCGCATTTGTTCTACCCTTGATGATTTAATGAGCGTAACCTTACTCTCATATCCAAACTTTTACAACAAGGTTACAGATTTCATAAATTATTATTAAATACTTTTAAGAAGTTTTACAGAAGATATGAACATTTGATATCTAGA
>MJUU01056069.1:0-48831 GCA_002080025.1 Modiolus philippinarum
CATTTCCTGACACATTAGTTATCGAAAAAATAATCGACATGTGTGTAAATTTGATGTCAGTTAGCGTTTTATCAATCATGTAAATGTCTCATATCAGTTTCTAGAAAAAGTGCAACCGGATGCTGATGAAATTAACATCTGCATCATTATCTAGCAAAATGGTTGTTGCATTTGTGTGACTAAGATAATTCAATTCATTGATAATATGACATTTTTATCACAAATATTATACTCAGCATCCCTTCCAATGAATGGCGCTATGATACACATAGCAACGATGATAGCAACACAATAGCGGCATATTTGAGACTAGAAACTACGGAGATCCTTTTACTTCAAATACATTGAGTGGGAATTAGAGAAGAAATCTCTATCATTGTTTTCCTGTTTATTACGATAATTTTACACATCTCGATAGTAAAATTTTCACATTTTAAAGTTTGAGGTAAACCTCGAATTTTACAAATGTGAAAATTTATTTATCTCGATGTGAGAAATACACGTTATAAACTAGAAGCAATGTTAGAGACTATATATATATATATATATATATATACATTTAAAAGTGATTCTTAGGTTTAGCCTTATACGTACGTTTTATATATTTATGAAAGGATATGGAGTAAATGAACATGAGACCATAACACATATGTTAACTCCAACTGCAATAATTTTAATGAGCTGTATGGCCATTTCGGAAATTTATTCCTCATCAGCAGCACTAGAACCCAAACAAAGGAAATCCATAATTTCAAAAAGTGTTAAAATGCATAAAACAAAACGAAATCCGAATAATCAGTAATATCAAATATAGCTAAGGACAAAACTACGATGGTGGGAGTTAATCCTTTTGTTTTAGAATTTACATAAATTTAGGTAATAGTAATTGAACAAAGTGTACACATGAGATGTAATCTCATGTACAAGTACGCCATATCTAAGAAAAATAAAGAGCATACATCTCTACCACGGGGAATTGTTTTACCAACTCCACAACTTTACATTTCTCAGCACGGACATAATGGGTATTTCTTCTCCGGAGGCCACCAGGCCGAAGAGTGAATCATAATATACACTTTTTGTAAAAATGTCTTTAGAATGTCTATGTATAGTTTGAATGCTCTAAAATTATCAAATTGTTTTCTGTTTTCATCGACTTTATCCTAGAATCCACAAACCGAATGAACACATAAAACAATTCTTGAAAATTAAATATATAAATAAAGGTAGCGATCTGAATTATAATGGAAGCATTTCGGGAGCCTGATATTAAAAAACTTGTTCCAGTTTTTTGAAAATCAGGACATGCCTGTCATATCCTTTACTTAGAAAAACCTAGTATTTTTTAATTACTCTTATTTTACCTGTAATGCTAATTTTGAGAAGAACTACCCTAGCAGCTGTGACTATTCAACTTCAACTAACCGCTATGACCCTTGCGGACATATATTAACGGGGCCTTTAGCATTATTGTGGATAAAAAAGTTCGACGATTCTTGTAAAAAGAGCTTAAATAAATCCCACCTTCGAAAATAATACAAAAAATACCGAAGTTGCATAAATTAGCAAGCGTGTTTTGACGTTATTATAGAATCGGTAACAAATTGTGCAAATGAGAAACCTATCGAAGTTGGTGAAAAATATTTGTTTGCATCTGTCCATAAAGTTTAAAACAAAAATATGTGTTTGCAACTGTCGATAAAGCTTAAAACAACGTTGCCATCATCATGGCGTGATTTTGGATTTATGATTCCCGCTTTCCTCGGTTTTGCTCCGGTATTCGTTTGCAATGTATTGCAGATATAACTATATCGATGTTCAACAAATCTACGAATTTGCAAAATCAAGCATTTTTTTAAACGTACAAATTGAGACAAGAAAACACTCACCAAACAACATGATGAAGATACAGAAACGCGAAAAGTTCCACCTCAAGATAATAGTCCATAGACTGCAATTACCTAACATGCACCCCAAACATATGAACCCAACTAACATTTTTAAGTCCGCTTACATCATTTCTTCAAAATAAAACGTGTTTACATTAGCATAACTTGCACTCAATATTGGAACAGACCATTTTTCAGACCCACTCAACGAAATCTCGATTTTACAAAAGTTTTTCTTTCCGTGGCTTTAAATTGTTGATTATTAACTCTCAGTTATGAAAAAAATGCTATAAAATGATAACTTATGGTATACACCTTACAAATAGCCCACATAAGTATCATTTATATATCCAATACGTTAAAAAAAATTGACAAACCTTACCCTTAGCCCTTCAAAATGTTGAAGTAAATTTAAAGGTTTTCTAAAAATTGTATAAATTGTATAAAACTAAGGAGTATCTCCCTCATGCATAGCTCTGTCCTTAGATGAATTTTGGCTTGGCTTTAGACCTATTTGTTTATTGGTTCTCCATCAGATTTTACACATTTTGGTTAATGGACTTCCAAATGTTTTGGTCTTATCTGCACTGATGAGACATAAGTTGTCGAAATGCGCATATGCAGAAAATAAATTAACAGTAACTTCGGTATTTTGTTATTCAGTAGTCTATAGAACTAAGTTTGTTTTTCATCTGATTATTCTTGCAGTTGTGTTTTGTCTTTTAATGTCGTATCTTAGAAATTAAACATGTTAACATTATGTTTATGTGTTTTGAAGGATAAAACTATCACTTTTAAATACACAAATAAAACAGACATTTGAATATTTTCTTTTTCGACAGTTTGTCCCTTTTTGCCTCATCTTATATATGAGTAGTTCAAATTCATGAAAAGAGGGTATAAAATGAAAATTATAGCATAATATCTTCTTTACATCTACTACAAATTATACCAATTTTTAAGTCATATACACTTCCTACATCCATAAAACTTACCCCTATCTAAACAAATTTACTCTAAAATTGTCATTTTTTGTCCATGTTTGCATAAAAGTCAAAAGAACACGCAAAATGTGCGTTGTATATGACAATGTTGCATCAACTATATTGTTAAATTCTATATATTACCATAATTGCTGAAAAGTGGGAATTTTCAACATTTCAGATTTGTCCAAAAAATAACTGTTAAATAGTTATACATGTCAACTCTGGAGGATATAATGCAGATATGCCAATTAATTGTTCTAAGCGATACATTCGTTGTCTTAAAACAACGCTTAGAAAAACAAGAAGTGTTTAATATGACTCTAGAGACCGAAAATCTTACCCCTACCCATACAGATGTTTCTTAAAATTGTCAACTATTTGTCAATGTTCGCATTATGATGACTAGAGCACGCAAAATGTGAGTTGTATATGATAATGTTGCATGCATTCCTCATGATTTGGTATTTTAACAGCCATTTGACGAGTATTTTGCAAAAAAATTATGAAGAATAGGAATTTTGTATTTATCCCCTGCTATTCCGTTACTACTTGGATGACTTTTGACATGCAGGTTCGTGAATTTCCGCCCAAAAGGACAACCATTCTATTCTGAATAATACAACCTAAAATCAAATATACTAGTATTTATTAATTATGGACTCTTTATGAAATCAATATGTTAAATATGGACTTTTTAGGTATATATTGACCAAAGACGAAGTTGGAAGTCAAAATATTCCTAACAGGTCTATATTTAACATATTGACAGAGTAAAAAGTCCATCTATTTATATTACATATGTAGTTTTCATGGTATCTCATTACCTTTTTGTGGCGACAAATTACTATTCAACGCTAGAGTACTTAATTTAGATCTGGTTGGACGTTGAAATTATTGTTTTTCACCAAGAAAGCTGAAATCAGTAAAAGTCTATTTAGCAATGATCGAATAATAAACGCTTCGAGTTTTAATTTCTAACCTTCCGATGAAAAGAATCTTACACTTGAAAAAGTACGAGACAAGATATCTCAGACATCCAATGGTAAGTTTCTAGTCCCGGACGAAACTTGTTGAGTCCGGGTTGATAGAAATCTTACTCTGGGACATCTGATATTCTCTTGTCTTGCATTTTCACAGGTGTTTGGTTTTTCTATCTAAATTTTACAAAAATCAACAAACAAATGTCGTCCCTATTTGCCTGTTTACACTAGGATTTACGTCCTTTTTTGTTACGTTATCGTGTGAGATTTCTAGGTCTATTGAAACTGCAAGTTCCGGTTCCGGTTTTTGCCATGTTAACTTCCGGCATGAGAATTGCAAGTTCCGAAATTGCGAAATGTGCGGGAAACCTCTAGAGCTGTTTAATCACACTGCGATATGACATCTCTCACTATTTTGCAAGCATTATATTTTCTTAAAAACAAAACCACCGTTGGTCTTAATTTTCTTTCAGATTAAATTATGTATGTAACTCATTGTACTCTAACGAAATTGAAAGTTAGCACGGTTGTCAGTCATGGTGCACTCAGTCAACTAACAAGGCTTACAAAACTACTTTTGTTTTTCTATCGATACTACGTCTTATCAATAAAGATAACAAAGGGGATAACAGGAAACATGGCTGAAAATTACAGTTATATGCAACAATTACAATCACATGTCTGCTTGGAGCATCCTTTAATAAGTCTTTTGATTCAACTTGAGACAAATAGTTACATTAGTCCCAGATTCAGCAAAGAGTATGATAATTTATTTTGAGGGGGAAACAACTTGATGGAAAGAAAGAAATGATAGAAAAAATCTTAGAGAGTGAAATTAAAAAAAATATGTTTGCATTGCTTAAAGAAACACAGGGAAAAACACCAAAAGTACTCTCCAATTAAATGGCTGCTGATGGTTTTTTTTTAGCTCACCTGACCCAAAGGGTCAGTGTGAGCTATTGCCATCACTTGGCGTCCGTCGTCCGTCGTTCGTCCGTCGTCCGTCGTCCGTCCGTCGTTCGTCTGTTAACTTTTCACATTTTCATCAACTCCTCTGAAACCACTGAAGCAAATACAACTAAACTTTACAGGAATGATGAACTAAAGGTCCTTTACAAAGATTGCTCATTTCGTTCCGATCCGATAAAAAACATGGCCGCCAGCGCGGAACTTAGGTTTAACATAGGACCCTATTGGAAAAATCACATTTTCATCAACTCCTCTGAAATTGTTGAAGCAAATTCAACATAACTTTACAGGATTGATGCACTAAAGGTCCTATACAAAGATTGCTCATTTTATTCGGATTCGACAAAAAACATGGCCGCCAGTACGGAACTTAGTTTAACATTGGGCCTGTGGGAAATTCCTATTTTCATCTTCTCCTCTGAAACCATTGAAGCAAATTCAACCAAACGTTACAGGAATGATGTAAGGAAGGTCCCTTACAAAGATAGCTCATTTTGTTCCGATCCGATAAAAAACATGGCAGCCAGGGCACAACTTAGGTTTAACATATGACCCTATGGGAAAAATCAAATTTTCATCAACTCCTCTGAAACTGCTGAAGCAAATTCAACATAACTTTACAGGATTGATGCACTAAAGGTCCTCTACATAGATTGCTCATTTTATTCGGATTCGACAAAAAACATGGCCGCCAGCACGGAACTTAGTTTAACATTGGCCCTATGGGAAATTCACATTTTCATCTTCTCCTCTGAAAACACTGAAGCAAATTCAGCCAAACTTTACAGGAATGATGTATAGAAGGTCCCTTACAAAGATAGCTCATTTTGTTCCGATCTGATAAAAAAAATGGCCACAAGGGCATAAGTTAGGTTTAACATATGACCCTATGGGAAAAATCAAATTTTCATCAACTCCTCTGAAACTGCTGAAGCAAATTCAACATAACTTTACAGGATTGATGCACTAAAGGTCCTCTACAAAGATTGCTCGTTTTTTTAACATATTTGATTTTATGGTCTTCCAGACGTTTAGATTTTGTCTGCATTGAAGAGACACAAGTTGTCGAGATGCGCATATGCAGAAAGTAAATTCACAGTAACTTCGGTATTTAGTTATTTATTCGGATTCGACAAAAAACATGGCCGCCAGCACGGAACTTAGGTTTAACATAGGACCCTATGGGAAAAATCACATTTTCATCAACTCCTCTGAAATTGCTGTAGCAAATTCAACATAACCTTACAGGATTGATGTACTAATGGTCCTTTACAAAGATTGCTCATTTTATTCCGATTGGACAAAAAATATGGCCGCCAGCACGGAACTTAGTTTAACATTGGCCCTATGGGAAATTCCTATTTTCATCTTCTCCTCTGAAACCACTGAAGCAAATTCAACCAAACTTTACAGGAATGATGTATGGAAGGTCCCTTAAAAAGATTGCTCATTTCTTTCTGATCCGATAAAAAACATGGTTGCCAGCGTGGAACTAAGGTTAAATATAGGATCCTATGGGAAAAATCACATTTTCATCAACTCCTCTGATACTGCTGAAGCAGATTCAACCAAACTTTACAGGAATGATCCACGAAAGGTACTTTACAAAGGTTGTTCATTTTATCCCGATTCGACAAAAACATGGCTGCCAGCATGGCGCATAGTTTAACATTGGCCCTATGGGAATAACATCATTTTCAACATCTGCACTGAAACTATTGAAGAAAACTGTACAGAAATGATGTATGGAAGGTCCTTTACAAAGATTTCTCATTTTGTTGGGATCCGACAAAGAAAATAGCTTCCAACATCGAAATTGATTTAGAATGGTACACATATATTTAATCATTTTTTTCATTGCATGTGCTTAAATTATTGAAACAAATTCAGTCAAACTAAGATTGCTTATTTTGTTTTGATCTGATAAAAACAAGACCTCCAGCACAGTTCATGTTTTAACATAGGATTCTATGGGATAAACATCACTTTCATCACCTGCTGTAAGCATTTTGTCAGGTGAGCGATCCAGGCTCAGTATCTGAGCCTCTAGTTTTGATCACCTATAATCGACAGAAAATAATTTGGTAATTATAACTAACAAATCATGGCTGTGGAAATTAAATTGTCAAAATTCTTGGCTTTGATAACAGTTGGGATGAAAAATTATGACCCGTCTAATGTTTTATGAGCAATGGTAAAATGTTGCTGAATAATTCTGACCAGATTTGATAATAAAATATCATTTTGACTTTAAATAGTTTTGATTCATAATTTTGTTCAATTATGGCGATCTGTGGTCAGGTTGGGTCATAAAACGTCATTCTGACCACATGCTTGCAGATTTCATGGCTGTGGAAATAGTTGCAATAACTAATTATGATCAATTATGGCTATATATATTCATGTTGGGTCATTAGTTGACATTTCTGACCTTATGCTTAAAGATTTCATGGCTGTGGAAATAGTTGCGCTTAGTAAGTGTGACCAATTATGACTGTCTATGGTCAAGATGGGTTATAAAATGTCATTCTGACATAACGCTTGCAGATTTCATGGCTATGGAAATAGTAGCATTTTAGAATTATGATCATTATGGCTATCTATCGTCAAGTTGGATCATAAAATCACATTCTGACCTTATGCTTGCAGATTTTATGGCTGTGGAAATAGTTGCGATTACTTATTATGATCAATTATGGCTATCTATGGTCAATTTGGGTCATAAAATGTCATTCTGACCTTATGCGTGTAGATTTCATGGCTAGGGAAATGGTTGCAAGTAAAAATATATGACCATTTATGGTTATATGTGGTCAGGTTAGGTCGTAAAATGTGAACTAATAGGCTCTCTTTATGTTAAATTGTAATAATGAAAACAGTAGTAACCGCAAATATTAAAGTTGCAGTCACAGGATTTCGAGAAAATAAAAACATATAAAAATGGATAATTTATCTTATAACGATTTGAAATATAAAAATCTACAAACATTTGTAAATCTTTGAAGGGTATTCCCCCCCCCACAGAGTAAAAAACATAAATGCCGTCTGTTGATGTGTCTCTTTCTACTAATTTTTTTAAGAGTGCGTACATTTTCACTTATTTAAATAATTTTGTATCTCCATATTTTAAAGTCAATTTAACGCAAAACTTAATCGATCCCCACTAGCCCCGTAAATTTCTTGCCTCGATATTAGGCCATGGGCTGAAATCACTTTCCGTGCATCCCCCCACTTCTTATTTAGACCGTTTTTTTTCAGTCCTCCTATATCCCCTCTTCAAAATAAAACATGTTAACACGAATAAAACCTGCACGCATAGACAATATAGGACCACTATTATAGTACACCACGAAAAATTCTTGTATTTTCGTTTTAACCTAAGTTTCATCTTTTAAGCTCCACAATTATTTAATGATACGTAATTTGTGTTGAAATTTGGCAAAAAATTAAAGCTAATTTAATATTATTTACGATGACCTCAAGTTTGGGCCTTTTACGCCATTTTTATGATCTGGGGATACAAAAAATATACCCCCTGCAAAAAATAACGAAAGTGACAGTTTTAGGCTGTCAATTCCTTTCAGATAAACAACCCTCGAAATTTGATCTAGTTTTTATGCCTACCTTATCAGCTGTGATTAAGTCCATAATTTTTTGGTTTTCGGTATAAAATTTTTGAAAAATGGGAATTTTGAGAATTTTTGATTTTTTCATAATTTCGACTTCTGACTTTATGGTCGTAAAAATCTAAATATATACTTAATAATTGCCGATGTAATACTGATTTATGATATGTTAACAACAAACCGGGTGCAAAATTTTAGTTGCAGACGTATTGTAGGTTCAAAATGTCAAAATTAGCACCCCTCTCCTTAAAAATTAAGGGAAATATGAAATATTCAGGCACTAAATGATTAAAGAATAACGTTTCATTGGAATTCTAGTGTGTTTTTCACTAAAGCTGACATGCAAAAGGCCATTTAAGTAGATTTGAGCTTTTTAAGAGGTATCTTTTTGACTCTTTTGCTCGAAATTGTATACGAAATGGAAATTTTCCGTTTTTCAGAATTTCTGCTGTTTTGACTTTGAGATGCATATATTTAAAGAAATTGATATATAACTTGAAAATGTTGATAAGATATCCTTTCATAATATCTAAGCCATAAGAAAATATGTTTTTAAACATTTTAGAATAACTACAGTCTCAAAAATCACAAACATATAACCCCTTACCACAAATATTCAACACAATTTGTTTCATTTTATTCAGCTTGAACAGCTTAAACATTGTATAAAGGCCCAATATATTATTATTTCAAAAACCAAAACACACAGAGACTCCATCTGTGTGGTTTATGGACAGTTATACAACAATTCAATTTTGAATATTGTACAATTCCTAAATGTTGAAAATCACATTTTTCACGAAAATCGCCAAAAAAATACAATTTTACCCATATTTTGGCGTAAAAAATTCATATTGCGATATATAAAAAGCATTTGTTTAAAGAAATAAAATATTAGTATGTTTTGTTCATATAAATGTACAGACACACACATATTCTGGGGATTTTTAAGCATCATTTTCTTGGTGTAGGAGTAAAAGTTTCGGTAATTAGAGTCACATTGAACACTCCTTGTTTTTCTGAACATTGTTTTCAAATAACTTGTACAACGGTTAGAACAATGAATTGGAATATTTGCATATAAATCCTCTAGATTTGCCACATATAACTATTTAAAAGTGAATTTTCGATAAATCTGAAATGCTGAAAATTCCCATTTTTCATCAATTCTGTACAAAATATTGAGTTTAAGCTGACAAGTGGGACTTGGAATGAAATCTTGACACAAATTCTGCAACATTGTTATACAGATGGGTGCAGACGCAACGTTCCAAAAAGTGCACTTAAAGTGAACTTGAAGTTCACTTTTCAAGTGCACTTCGCGTTCTCTTAGCTGTCGCGAAGTTCACTTTTTTGGAATAGGTAGCTATTCCATGACAGGTATTTTCGCGTTCATTAATGAACTTCAAGTGCACTTGAAAGCTGTCGCGAGGATCACTATTTAAAAAGAGGTTATCTTATATATATTTAGTTAGATCGCAATTTTATAAGCGATAGCTGAGGTTATTAAAATTTATTTCCACGTAGTGTCTTTTTGATAAGAAAATGCGAAAAAATACCAATGCAGTTATATATAAATTATAAAACATGGCAGATAATATTTTCCCGCTACAAAAATGAGACGGCAGTCGTGCAGAAATATAAGAACGCGTATTCCAGTCTCAGATCCGTTTTTCAACGATTTATTGCCTCAATCCCGTTTCCCTCTCGCTTGAAAAGGCAAGACGCTCTTCCCGCGTATACCCCATTAACCCATTAATCTTTATACATGACAAAAAGTCACATTTTCATTATGTGATTTATACTAAATCTTTACAAATGACCAAAATAACTCATTTTTTTAAATATTTTATTCTATTATATCCTCTTGAAGTATTTCTTTTTATATGTTGTGATCTGGGACTAATTTAATATGTTATATTAGTCCCAGTTGTGACAGTTTTGTCGCTACATCACAAAAATGGATTAACCAATCAGTGAACAGGATTTCCACCCACACGGATTGTATTGCTAGGTGCAGCGTACGAGTTCTGGAAAATTCAAATTGCTATAACTTCCTTGTTAAAGATATTGCTATAAAATTTTGATGTGTTATTAATAATATTGTTCCAAACATATAATTAAAACTTCATAAAAAAAAAGTTGAAAAATAAAGAAATAAATGCAATTTGAATTTTTCCAATCCACAACTTTCAAACTGCTTTAACTCCCTTGTTGTTTAAGATATTGTTATGAAATTTTGATATGTTATTAATTGTAGTGTTCCAAAAATATATTCCGAATTTCATGAAAATTTACTGAAAAATGGAGAAGTAAATGCAATTTGAATTTTTCCAATACACAATTTTCAAACTGCTATAACTCCCTCGTTGTTTAAGATATAGTTATGAAATTTCGATATATTATTCATGGTAGTGTTCCAAATATATATTCCAAATTTCACCAAAACTGGTTGAATAACAAATAAATAATATCAATTTAAATTTTTGCATCCGATTGTTTCACCCCTCAAAAGTCTACATAGGTAAAAAGTACACGGATGTTCGAATTTATGTATAGCTCTTTGTAAATCTTTACATCAATATGTTTGTAAAGTCAGGTTTATACAAAATCTGTACAAATGACCTAAATAATTCACTTCTTAAATATTTTACTTTATCATACCATTTCGAAGAAGTTTTACGTGTCGCAATATAACTTTATGTAAATCTTTACATAAATATATTTGAAAATGCATGTTTTTATTACGCGGTTTATACTAAATCTTTACAAATGAATAAAATAACTCATTTTTTAAAAATGTTTTACTTGATCACATCCTTTCAAAAAAGTTTTATAAAAGGTAAATATTTAAAAAAGTTTTATAAAAGGTAATTTTGGGAAAAATACAAAATTATATAAGTGTTGTGTCGCGACAATTGAAATAAGCACCAACATATAGTATCTCCAACTTTTGGATTCATTTTTGACAAAAGATGCATAAATTTGGTACTGCAAGAAAGGAAAACCGCTAAAATGCAAAATATTTCAGTCTTATAAGGTCATATTGGAAAAAATACATATACATATTGTGTCGCGACAATTGAAATAAGCACCAACATAGAATATCTCCCACTTTTGAGGTCATTTTTAACACAAGATGTATAAATTTAGTATCGCTAGAAAGGATAATAGCTAAACTGCAAAATATTTCAATCTGATGAGGTAATATTGGGAAAAATACATAAAACTTCGTGTCGTGACAAGTGAAATAAGCACCAACATATAATATCGCCCTCTTTTGGATTCATTTCTGACAAAAGATACAACAATTTGGTTTGGCGAGAAAGACAAAAAGCTAAAATGCAAAATATTTCAGTCTTACAAGGTAATTTTGGGAAAAATACATGAAAAAAATTGTGTTGCAACAATTAAAATAAGCATCCACATATAATATCTCCCACTTTTGAGGTCATTTTTAACAAAAGATGTATAAATTTAGTATCGCGAGAAAGGATAAAAGCTTAAATGCAAAATATTTCAATCTAATAAGGTAATATTGGAAAAATACATATAAATGTTGTGTCGCGACAAGTGAAATAAGCACCAACATATAGTATCTCCCACTTTTGAGGTCAATTTTAACAAAAGATGTATAAATTTAGTATCGCTACAAAGAAAAAAAGCTAAAAGGCAAAATATTTCAATCTTAAAAGGTAATATTGGGAAAAATACATATAAATGTTGTGTCGCGACACGTGAAAGAAGCACCAACATATAATATCTCCCACTTTTGGATTCATTTTTGACAAAAGATGCAACAATTTGGTTTCGATAGAAAGACAAAAAGCTAAAATGCAAAATATTTCAGTCTTATAAGGTAATTTTGGAAAAAATACATATAAATGTTTTGTCGCGACAATTGAAATAAGCAGTGACATATAATATCTCCCACTTTTGAGGTCAATTTTAACAAAAGATGTATAAATTTAGTATCGCTACAAAGAAAAAAAGCTAAAAGGCAAAATATTTCAATCTTAAAAGGTAATATTGGGAAAAATACATATAAATGTTGTGTCGCGACACGTGAAAGAAGCACCAACATATAATATCTCCCACTTTTGGATTCATTTTTGACAAAAGATGCAACAATTTGGTTTCGATAGAAAGACAAAAAGCTAAAATGCAAAATAGTTCAGTCTTACAAGGTAAGTTGGGGAAAAATACATGAAAAAAATTGTGTTGCAACAATTGAAATAACCCAAACAAAAAAATTGAATGAATGCTATACTTTAATTCTATACTAATTCTATAGTATAAATTTGATATACCATTTAGTATAGCAAATCACATGCAAATGAGATGCAAATAAGATAATGCTATACTACAATGCTATATCAACTCTATACTTTAATGCTATACTAAATCTATATTTTTCTACAGCTTTGGTGGGAAAAAATGCTATACTTATCCTATACTTTTTTGATGGCCTTGACCGGAAATAAATGCTATACCAATTATATACTTTTCTGATGCAATATGTACATGTGCACACCATGTATTTTACACAACTTGTTCTGTTACATATAATATTTCAACAGAAAATATTTATCAATTAATAAAGAATGTGCTCTTGAACAATACATCGGCAAACGAATACCGAAGCAATAACGAGGAAAGGGGAAATTCTAAAATCATAAATAAAAAATCACGGCAATTCACAGCAACACGAATTGAGACAGTATGACAAAGACAAAACAAATAAACAAAAATGAACAATGAACATCTTAATCATTTTTATTCCAATTACACTTGCTTTAATGTCCCTTGGATTTTGGTTCTTATGGCAATTCTGTTTCATAATTTTGCTATAATTACTTCGTTTAAAGTATAAAAGTTTGTTTCATTTACATTTTTTTAATGATTTATACAGCTGGTATGACTTATACAGAAAATGAAAATTATTTGAAAGGATATTGAGTAAATATACCACAACTCATATACTATATACTGTATTTTTGTGTATAAAATATGTTCTAGAATCATCTGCTTTAAAAATGTCTTACTTACAGTTAATAGGTGGGTATCAAGCATATCCTACATCTTAAATTTCAAAATAGCTGAAGAAACTTGTTTCCCTCCTAATTCATTTTGAAGTAAAGGAAGTGCTTTAATGAGCATGCTTGAAAGGAATTGTGTAACTGAGCATGCTTGAAACTGCACCAATTGAACTGCCCTGTAATGCTTTATGAATGCTATACTTTCAATCCATCTCAAAAAATTAAAAGGTAAATTGACAAATTAAATGAGGCTTATTTTGAGCCGAAATTTGATTATAATTTTATTAAACCAATTTATGCTGAGAGTTAACATGAGATGCGCACGCAGATCTAGAGGTCACTGTTCAGAGAGGTAACTGATCACATAAGAAGCAGTTAGGGTGGGTGATAAACAAAACCCAGGGAGGGCATGTTAACTCTCAGCATAAATTGGTTTAATAAAATTATAATCAAATTTCGGCTTAAAATAAGCCTCATTTAATTTGTCAATTTTATTAAACCAATATGCTGAGAGTTCCCATGAGATTTCAGAGACAATGTGAATGAGTTACAACATCCCAAATTGAAATGGTAAGAAACCTAATTTGTTGAAACTGAGGGTTGCTACAATATCAATATTGAGCACCCTTTCAATATAAAAACCCCAAAAATTCTTGACATTATTCAGATTTAAGGTCTGCAAAATCTGTAAGAAAGTAATATAAACTGCTAGGCTAAAATAAAAACTCATTACTGATAACTTGTATTCTAAACACATTTACATTATGCGACCAGTAAATATATAGATTTTACTGTCTCTTTTTTCTCAAAACCTTAACACTGTAATTGTCATTGTAATGTTGTTTTGTTACATCACGGTTATAAAACTTCCTAAAAGTTGAGTCATGTGACCAACCAGCGGCTTTTAAAATAACATCAATAGGAGCAGCCATTGAAAAAGCAGCAGAAGTACTTGCTGACCGTACACTGTGCGGTTTAAAGGTTCTAACATTAACACCGGTTAAGCTTAAAACAGTCTTAGTCCACCTAGCTAAAGTCGCCTTAGACAAATGTTGATAAGGCTTAACACAACTTAGAACTAGTTTCCTGGTTTTCCTTAACGCAGAAGTTCTAGATAAGTACTCTTTAACTACAGTCACAATACATAATCTATCGTCTACAGTATAAGCTGGCAAATCAATTGGAGCCAAATGTTTACCTGGCTTAGATGTTTTAAGTAAGTCAGGAAGTTCAATAAAAACGTTATTCTCACTAATTGATAAAAAATCTAAATCTAAAGAATGAATTGTTTGAATCCTTTGTCCTGTCACTAGTAATAATAAAGTAACAAGTTTATACGACAGAAATCTTAAAGACAACATATTTACAGGTGTCAAAGACTGAAGGTATCTTAGAACAATATTTACATCCAACGTTTGTTGGTAGCGTGGTAAAGAAGGTTTAAGGTTGAAAATTCCCTTCATAAACCTTTTGACTAAGGGCCACTGCCCTACAGTGTTCGCACTATCAAATGACAAAATCAATGATAACATGCACCTCGCAGTATTGTTTGCACTATATTTAAGTCCTGAAGAGAATAAAAATGTTAAAAAATCTAACACATAAATAAATAAATACCGAAGTCACTGTGAATTTACTTTCTGCATATGCGCATTTCGACAAATTATGTCTCATCAGTGCAGATAAAATCTAAACGTTTGGAAGACCATAAACTCAAAAATGTTTAAAAACTGATAGAGAACAAATAAGCAAAGTGATCTAAAAGTAAAGCCAAAATCTGCTAAGGACAGAGCTTTGCATGAGGGAGATACTCCTTAGTTTTCAATAAAATTTACAAAATTTTAGAAATTGTAAGTTTTCAAAAATAATCGGCTTTCGGGTCAGCACCGAAGTACTGACTACTGGGCTGGTGAATACCCTCGGGGACTAACAGTCCACCAGCAGTGGCATCGACCCAGTTGTAACAAATAAATAAATACCGAAGTCACTGTGAATTTACTTTCTGCATATGCGCATTTGATTTGATTCCTTAAGTGAATCAATTTGTCTTTCACCACAAAAGAGCATCCATTTTTTATAATACGTCCAATATTGTGTTTGAGTTCCTGACCTCCATGAAGAAAGGATGATTTCTGAAGTTTCTTTTGATAGTCCATAGATTTGAAATAATTGCCTGAAATCCTGAAAACACCCAAAGTGAGTTTTGCAGCGGATTTTGTAGCAGATATAAAATATTGTTCTTGGTTGGAAGCAGGAACGAGTCCTCGTAAATCATATGAAGTAGTTCCGAAAACCAAGGCTGTGTTGTCCAGATTGGCGCTTTCATAGTGACATTTGTCTGGTCCTTCCTTATTTTCTGTAGCACTTTCCCGATTAAACTGAAAGGAGAAAACAATAACAATTAATGTTGTTCCATTTGACAGTTAATGCATCAATTACTTCAGCATGATTGTCTCGTAAATAAGAATTATAATGTGGTAACTGATAGTTCAGTCCTGAAGCAAAACAGTCAATATCATGTGGACCATACAAGTTGTCAACAATGTTAAAAATGTCATCGTTTAATTTCCACTCCATATCCATATTTAAAGATCTTGAAAGCCTATCTGCCTCAATATTTGCAAATATTCCTTTGAACGCACCATAACCTCAATTCTTTTGTTAAATCATTCAAATAAGGAATGCGTCCACCCATCTTATTTATGTAGTTTACTGCTACCATATTGTCTAGAAAAACCTTCACATGTATATCATTTCGAGCCGAGAAGAACCATTTTATAGCCAAATAAGCTGCTTTAAGTTCTAAATAATTTTTTATCCTCAAATGACCAAAAGCCTTTAGTCTGAAAAATAGTGTCTTCCACTATAGCACCCCATCAAGTCTTAGAACTATCAGTTTTGATAATAATATCAGGGTCATTTCTTAAAATTGGTTTGAAACTTGATTTAACATTGTCAATCCACCATGTGAAGTCTGCTACATTGTCATTAGTTAATTTCACATTTGCCTCGATATTCCCTTTATTCATTCTCAAAGCCTTGTCTTTTGTGATTTCTAGCGACTTAAAATAAAGAGGGGCATATTCAACCCCAGGTGCTGCAGCCATCATACTTCCTATAACTTGAGCAAATTGTCGAATACTTATTTCACACCTTTTGATCAACTCTATACTCAATGTTATACCAAAAAGTATAGATTTAATATAGAGTTAATGTAGAAGTAGTATAGAATTCAAATAATTTTTTGTTTGGGAAGCACCGACATATAATGTCTTCCACTTTTGAGGTCAATTTTAACAAAAGATGTATAAATTTAGTATCGCGAGAAAGGAAAAAAGCTAAAATGGAAAATATTTCAATCTTATAAGGTAATATTGGGCAAAGTGAAGATAAATGTTGTGTCGCGGCAATTGAAATAAGCACCAATATAAAATTTCTTCCACTTTTGGATTCATTTTTGACAAAAGATGTAACAATTTGGTTTAGCGAGAAAGACAAAAAGCTAAAAAGCAAAATATTTCAGTCTTACAAGGTAAATGGGGAAAAATACATGAAAAAAATTGTGTTGCAACAATTGAAATAAGCACCCACATATAATATCTCCCACTTTTGAGGTCATTTTTAACAAAAGATATATAAATTTAGTATCGCAAGAAAGGATAAGAGCTTAAATGCAAAATATTTCAATCTAATAAGGTAATATTGGAAAAATACAAATAAATGTTGTGTCGGGACAAGAGAAATAAGCACCAACATATAATATCTCCCACTTTTGAATGCATTTTTGACAAAAGATGCAAAAATTTGGTATCGCGAGAAAGACATAAAGCTAAAATGCTAAATATTTCAGTCTTATAAGGTAATTTTGGAAAAAATACATATAAATGTTGTGTCGCGACAATTGAAATAAGCACTGACATATAATATCTCCCACTTTTGAGGTCAATTTTAACAAAAGATGTATAAATTTAGTATCGCTACAAAGAAAAAAAGCTGAAATGCAAAATATTTCAATCTTAAAAGGTAATATTGGGAAAATACATATAAATGTTGTGTCGAGACACGTGAAAGAAGCACCAACATATAATATCTCCCACTTTTGGATTCATTTTTGACAAAAGATGCAACAATTTGGTTTCGCGAGAAAGACAAAAAGCTAAAATGCAAAATATTTCATTCTTACAAGGTAATTTGGGGAAAAATACATGAAAAAAATTGTGTTGCAACAACTGAAATAGGCACCGACATATAATATCTCCAACTTTTGAGGTCATTTTTAACAAAAGATGTATAAATTTAGTATCGAGAAAAAGGATAAAAGCATAAAAGAAAATATTTAAATCTAATAAGTAATATTGGAAAAATACATATAAATGTTATGTCGCGACAAGTGAAATAAGCACCAACATATAATATCTCCCACTTTTGAATGCATTTTGGCAAAAGATGCAACAATTGAATATCACAAGAAAGACAAAAAGCTAAAATGCAAAATATTTCAGTTCTATAAGGTAATGTTGGAAAAAATACATATAAATGTTGTGTCGCGACAATTGAACTAAGCACCGACATATAATATCTCCCTTTTTGAGGTCAATTTTAACAAAAGATGTAAAAATTTAGTATCGCGAGAAAGGAAAAAAGCTAAGCTGCAAAATATTTCAATCTTATAAGGTAATATTTGGGAAAGTAAATATAAATGTTGTGTTGCAACATTTGGATTAGCACCAATATATAATATCTCCCACTTTTGGATTTTTTTTTTCGACAAAAATGCAACAATTTGGTTTCGCGAGAAAGAGTAAAAGCAAAATGCAAAATATTTCAGTCTTACAAGGTAATTTGGGGAAAATACATGAAAAAAATTGTGTTGCCACAATTGAAATAAGCACCGACATATAATATCTCCCACTTTTGAGGTCAATTTTAACAAAAGATGTATAAATTAAGAATCGCGAAAAAGGATAAAAGCTTAAAAGAAAATATATCAATCTAATAAGGTAATATTGGAAAAAATACATATGAATGTTGTGTCGCGACAAGTGAAATAAGCACCAACATATAATATCTCCCACTTTTGAGTGCATTTTTGACAAAAGATGCAACAATTTGGTATTGCGAGAAAGACAAAAAGCAAAAATGCAAAATATCTTATAAGGTAATTTTGGAAAAAATACATATACATGTTGTGTCGGGACAATTGAAATAAGCACCGACATATAATATCTCCCACTTTTGAGGTCAATTTTAACAAAAGATGTATAAAATTAGTATCGCTACAAAGAAAAAAGCTAAGATGCAAAATATTTCAATCTTAAAAGGTAATATTGGGAAAAATACATATAAATGTTGTGTCGCGACACGTGAAAGAAGCACCAACATATAATATCTCCCATTTTTGGATTCATTTTTGGCAAAACATGCATAAATTTGGTATCGCAAGAAAAGAAAAAAGCTAAAATGCAAAATATTTTAATCTTATAAGGTAATTTTAGGAAAAATACATACAAAAGTTGTGTCACAAAAATTGAAGTAAGCACCAACATATAATATCTCCAATTTTTGAGTGCATTTTTGAAAAAAAAAATATTTATTTGGTATCACGAGAGGGGAAAAAGCTTAAATGCAAAATATTTCAATCTTATAAGGTCATTTTTGACAAAAGATGCATAAATTTGTTATTAAGCGAAAGTTTTTTTGAAATAACATATGAATTTAATGTCTCTAGCATGAACATATGCCTCGATAAAATACCCTTTTTGGAATGATTTATTAAGAATATAATCATTAATGTGATGTAAGCATGGAATGTATAAATAAAACAAAAGAAAGCTATAATTTGTAAGGGGACGACCATTTGATTCTGAGGGGGCCTGGAAGGGGGCCTGGCAGTTTCGGTCGAGCCAGATAAGTTATTTTCAAAATTTTGCGGGCCAGAATATTTATTTTTCGCCGCTGTGCGACGAAAATTTTTATTTTCAATAACATAATCGTATCGTACCAATAAATCTAAGGTAAGATTATTTATTTTCTTGGATGTGCAGGCCAGATTATTTAATATTTCCAACTTTTTCAGGAACAGAATATTTATTTACAAAATCTGCCAGCCCCCCACCCCCCCTCCCCCCCCAGAATCAAATGGTCGTCCCCTAATGGCATTTTGGTTTTAATTTATTATCAAAAATGGATTAAAAAGAGAATGAAGTCGTCGAGTTTTCATCCTTTTTGCTTAAAGTTAATTTCGTCATATCACGTGTTTTGAAGTGACCAATCGTTAAGAGAAATCCGAAGCTGCCACGAAGTTTACTTCAAGTGCACTTTGCGATCACTAACGCGAACGCATTTTCTTTTCAAGTGCACTTGAAAGTGGAATCAAGTTCACTCTAGGCTGTCATGGAATTACTTTCAAGTGCACACGAAGTGCACGTGAGGAACGCTTTTGGAGTACACTTGGATGGAATGTTGCGTCAGCACCCAACTGTATGTAATGCAGATTTTGTGGGTTTTGGTTATTTTTATGTGAATATAGTAAAAAATTTTGACTATTATAGGGAAAATTTGTTGTGGTAGGTGTAAGTTTTTGGTATTTAAATTCGCATTAAACACTCTTTGTTTTTCTGAACAGTGTTTAAAGGCATCTCTTAGAACAATAAAATAACATATTTGCAGATGAATCATCCAGATTTGTCATTTATTACGGTTTAACAATGAACTTTGGAAAAAACTGAAATGTTGAAAATTCCAATTCTTCATCAATTTGGGCCAAATATTGAGTTAAAGTCAAAAAATGTCTGTTAAAATACCAAATCATGATGTAATTCATGCAACTTCAAATAGACTGAATTTGCAATTCAATAAATTTGGTCTTAATTGTCTCGCCCGCAAAGTACAAAGTATGACGGCGACGGGGTCGACGGTGTCGACAGTGACAGCGTAAACTTTAATGTAAAGTTTTGTGATTAGGTCAGTTTCACAGTAACTACAAGTGGTAGATCAATATACTAAGTACATTTTGTATATGGGTTTGTCTTGGGTAGTACATGGCTGCCTGTCACATAACTTTTGTCCTTGACCTCAATTTCACGGTCTAGTGAGCATGTTAAGTTTTTCTGATTAGGTCATTTTCTCAGTAACTGTAAGTGGTAGGTTAATGATATTTGGTATATACAGGTTGGTTTTTTAATAGTACATGGGAGTGTGCTATATGGCTTTTGTCTATGATCTCAATTTCACTGTCCAATGAACATGTAAAGTTTTTCGTGTTTATTTTAGTTTCTCAGTAACTATGAGTGGTAGGTCAATGATATATGGTATGTAGGTTTGGTCTTATGTAGTTCAGGAAGGTCTGTCAAACGGCTTTTGTCCTTGACCTCAATTTCACGGTCTAGTCAGCATGTTAAGTTTTTGTAATTAGGTCATTTTCTCAGTATCTATAAGTGGTAGGTCAATGATATTTGGTTTGTATGTTGGTCTTGCATAGTATATGACAGTCTGCTTTATTGCTTTTGTATGTGACCTCAATTTCATGGTCCAGTGATCATGTTAAATTTCCTAGTATCTATTGATGTAAGTTCAATAATATTTGGCATGTGAGTTGGTCTTAGACGGAAGATGGCAGCCTGCTATTTGGCTTTAGCCCTTCACCTCATTTTCATGGTCTAGTGAACATGTTTGGTGTTTCAGCATCTATCAGTGGTAAGTCATTTATATTAGGAATTTAGGTTGTGGGTGATATGTGACAGATTGCTTTATTGCTTTTGTCAGCTAATTTAATCTCACAGTCTAGTGAACATGTTAAGTTTTCTTATTTTGGCAGTTTGAGTTTTCACATCAATTTTTCGATCAAGCAGGGACGGGCGAGACATCAATCTGGGTCCACACTTGTATTGATATTTAAGATATTTTTAAGCAATAATTTGATATTTGGTCAATAAATATAGACTAAGTTGAACAATATAATTGCTTTGTTTTACCATGTATTTGTAGAGACTTTGTCTCATGTACATTGAGTCCAAATCTCTTCATTGCTTGTTAATATTTTTATTGAATAAAAAGAGACTCTTTCACAAATTCATACAGAAGTCGCTATGTTTGTTACGTATAGTGCCATTTATTACACGTAATAAAACTTAACTTGTCTGGACATCTTGGTCTTTACCGAGAGGCAAGCAAATGTTTGGTTTTCATTAACTACTATAAGTATCTTGAAAAGCAACCTAATGATGATTTCTCATTAATTGTAGGCTCAAGGAATGTGGAAGTGACTCGATCAGAAAGTGGAAATGTAGTGTTAAATGATGAAAATTTAGAAGATATTTCAGAGTTGGTAACAGTTGAAAAAAGACGTAAGTATGCTAAACATAGAAACTACAACAATAGGCTTCTGGAAATGGGTAAAACTAAGACCTCAGTGGTTAGAGAATCATTGAACACTTGTATAGGTACATATTCTAATATCTTTATATTTTGATATTCTTTTTGAATTCCAAGGCTCTGATACACACATAAATATAGATGTTCGCCCAATTAATTCACTGTTACTTATAGGGAGTTATTACGCAGAACCTTTTTTATTTTGTTTGATATTTAACAGTTTAAGCTTTCTCAAGACATGCAAGAAGCAAGGAAGTCTTTGTTTCTCATTGATGACTGTAAGGATGTTGATACTTCAACTTAATATTGATCATTTATTTCAAGGATCAACGAACACAGAAGGGAATAAATCAAAAAGTGGAAATGTAAGTGATTATGGTGAATATCTTGAAAACGTGTTGAATCAAGAAAATGCAGAAGATATTTCACAGCTGGTAACAATTGACACAAGACCTAAGTACTTTAAACATGCTAAACACAGAACTAGGCTGCTAGAAATTGATGAAACTAACATGTCTGTGGTTAGTGAAACAACGGATAGTGGCATAGGTATGTCTGCACACAGTTCAGTTATTTCTAGTGAGTATGCTGGATCAGAAAAGAGTGAAGACGACTTTATCTTATATGATACAGAGGACGGAGACGATACTTTGTGTGATGAAGACATTTCTGAAATACCAACAATAAGACCGCATAAATATGAAAAATACAAGGAAGGAGAAAACGTTTTTGAAAACAGCAAAACACAAGCTGAGGACAGCAGTGATTCTGTAGATTATCTGGAGATTTCAGCTGCATGTGTCAATGAATTGACCATTCCTTTAGAAACATCTGGAATAGAGAGAGGTTTCTATGAAGATTTAATAACAAGCAATGACCATTTGGACACATTGTGCAAAACAGACCCAGCAAACCATAAACAGGGGGTTCTTAAAATAATATCCACAGATTATGCACAATGTATATCTACAGACCTGAATTCACACAAAGAAACAAAAATAGACATACATGGTAGATCAAAATGTGGAAAGGCATTAAATGGAGATCAGGTTGTTGTCAAAATTCTCATAGAGGAAAACGTCATTCTTCCTGGAAAGTCCTGTACTAGTATACCACAATTCAAATCTAATGGAAAAGTTATAGGAATAGTTAAAAGAAATTTATTCAAAGACAGGTTTCACCCTATACTATATTGCTTGAAAGATGATCATGAAAATGATAAAGCAATACCTGTGTGTGGAACTGTTCCAAAAATAATTTTACTTAGGAATGGAACCAATCCTAATGTTCAGTTGATCGATGTTTACAAGTTTGAAAAAACGAACAGGTCTCTTCACTTTGAAAACAGTGTCGAAATGAAAAAACACAGTGGACAGTTGTTGAGTGTAGTTTTTCTGTCTTGGGACCGCCTTCAATATCCAATAGGTGCAGTTGTAGGAATTATTGAGGAACCGGACGAATATCTTTTCACCATAAATAAGTTGAAGAAACAATACGATGTCCCTTCCTACTACAACATTGAAACAGTACGAGCAGCTGAAGAACTTACTAAGCGACAGCTAGATTTACATGATCGTACAGATTTAACAGATCTGTATACGTTTACAATAGACAGAGAGCAGTCAAAATGTCTCAGTAAAGCAATAAGCATAGACATTTCTGACGATGAATTTAGAGTTGGATTTCACGTTTCAGATGTTGCAAGTATAGTCGAGATTGGGACACATATAGACAAGTCTGCATCCAGTCAACGCTGTACATTTGTCGAGGGACAGTTTCTTAAACCCACTTACTTGTATCCAGAACCTCTGAGCGAGGGAATGTGTTCAATATTGCCAGGGAAAGAAACTCTTACACTTTCAGTGTTTATGTATTTCAACAGTCAAAAAGAAGTCCTTTTCCCGAGGACTGAGTTCTGTAAGTCGTTCATAAGATCTCGTCAGGCGATTTCGTACAGGGAAGTACAGGAAATCATCATGGACAAAAGTAATAACAAAATTCTTCCCCAAAAAGAAATCAAACTGTTGTTCAAAATTGGTATGAAGATCCGAAAGAAAAGACTTGGTGATGCAAATTTTGCTATGCCACTTGTGTTTGATTTGACTGGAGAAAGTGAAATTAATCATTTTGAAGCGAGGCGTTTGCTGGAGGAATTCAATATACTTGCAAACTTTGTCACAGCAATATTGTTATTGAAGATCTTTCCGAGGCATACCCCAGTTCTATACCAAGCCCCACCGCCATCTGACAGTGTTGAGGAATGGCTAAATATATTTCCGTTGGTAGCTGATATCATTTTAGAACTGCAGGGAATTCACCCGTTGCAAAACAGACGTCTAACTTTTTCCAATATCAAACAACTGCGACCAAATGATATAATTGTTGTTCAGAAACGTGTGTGGGAAACGTTTATTCGTGGAGAAGGTGCAGGGAATGACAGAAATGCAAGAATGCTGATAGGTACAGATGACTTGCATCCACACCAATCACTTGCCTTGAATGAATGGAGGAAAATTCAACGTAAATCCTGCTATCAGTGTGCACAGGAATTCAAAGAGGAAGAACATTTGATTTATTTCCCAATCGGAATGACTCCATACATTTCATTCACTGACCCTTTGGAACAATACATAGATATTGTTGCCCAGAGACTTTTTCTGTCAGCCGTTAACAGAACAAAACCACAGTATAGTATTGACAATATTATTCGGATTTGTCAGCATTTCAACGAAGGTTCTCGTAAAAAAGAATGTTTTGAGTCTAGATGCAACGAAGTTATTTTTTCAAGCACACTTTTTAGCAAACCTTTTATGACACAAGGATTTATTGAAAGGTTTATAGAAGACTCATCCGGGATTCGCATTAAAATACATTTCCCTGGACTACAATTTGTTCAAGACAGTCACAAAGAGTTACCAATTTCCCACTTAAATGTGTCTGTAGTACCTCAATTCGTGTCTGATATGGATTTTAAAGGTTCAATTCCAAAGAAAGCAATAGTTTTAAAATGGAAAAGACGAATATATTCAGCTTTGGAGAAAGCGAGATATGTTCGCAAAAGGCGAAATGAATTCCAAAAAGTTGACGCTCATAGAAGATCACAATATTTACTAACAATGACATGGATGGACTACATTAGGTCCGTTATGAAAAAAAGTCCAGCCATTAGAGTACCATATGACGACAATAGAAACGATGTAAGACGATATCTACAAAGTTCACAGTTTACCGTATCCGACATTATAAGTGAACGAATAGACGATGACCAAAAGTTTTCAACTAAATATATGCCCACAGTGGCGAAAGCACAATTCTGTTCCTACAGTTTAACATTAGGACATGGTCAAGTTTTGTCTGTTCAGTTTTCCTCAAAAATACAGCAAAGTGTTCTGGTACCAGTAATTGACTTTTTGGAAATGACAGATAATATCCAATATTGCCTTAAACACGTAAGAGATCCCCTTAGCTGTTTTGAGTCATACTCTGAAAAGAGACCAAAAGAAGAGTATAAAACACCAGAGGAGTATAAAGACACATGGATTCCAATTATGCTCATGGAATCATCGGTGTCCGCTGTCATGAATAATGGTATCGTTATCAATCATGTAACAATACACTTCCAAAAACAAACTGGACACTTTAGTTTGAAGTCTGGTTTTTGTTTTGAAAAAAATATTAACGTTGAAATGATTAAATCATCTATTCTAGAAAAAGACGTACAGGGGCATAAACGTGGTGGGATCGATAATTTGTCAGCGATTTCAGATTATTTGTGCATTCGGTGCCAGATGACTTATGTATCAAATGAGAAATACTGGGGTCAGAGATTAAAAACGAAACACTATTACTGGATAACACATGCAAAAATCAGCAGTGTATCACAAACAGCAAGTAATGATCCAAATGAAGATATTATAGTTCGTTTTGAGATTCTGAATGACAAATTTGTTCCTGAAGCAGTTCAGTACAAAGAAACTGGAATCGAAGGCAGCGTTGAAATTTTGACAAGGAGTTCAGCACACAAGTAAGTCATAGAATTTTGGTATAAAATGGTATTCATAGAGTTAAGAAATGAACACTAATTCCAAAAATAATAGGCACAACCTAGAAACAGAAAACAACTTCATTATAACAAGAAGAAATTAAAGACTGCATAGAACAACTAAATTAAAACAATTAACGTTTAACAATGGACTGCATGACACCATTGGTTCCATCAGTTAAACTCCAAGCATTGATATGCTGGTCCATAACAGATCATTTCAAGAATAAATTCTGAAGTTAGAATTACGTCTACTTATGCTGTGTCTTTAACTGTACTTTAGTAGTGATACTTGTATACCTATTTAGTTTTAAACACTTTGTCATCTTACCTCTTTTACATATTGATATTTTCATTGTCAAACTTTCTTAAGGATGTATTCTACTGAGGTTTCGGTCTCGTTTAAATCTCGTTTATGAGTAAATCTTAAAACTTGCCTTATGAGTGACATTTTTAAATTGATATATATTATATGATGACCTTCCCAAATTGTGTCAAAAAATTATGTATCTACGACCATTAGTTTTCGAGAAATGGAAAATTCTACTTTTCGACCAAATTTGACTGTTGATCTTGGTCAGAATTTAGCCAATTTTGGGGGTAGGGGTAATAAAAATTAATTTTCAAGATAAGTATATATCTTATTCATATATTTTCTTTTCTAAGTTCTTTAAGATATAATTATCCAACTATTTAAACAAAAATGGGTGAGTTCTGACGGTGTAGTTGATTGGAATTTTGAAAAATCTAGAGTTTTACAGATTTTACGAAGTCTTGAATTTGACCAAAATAAGCAATATATTCTTACAAAACTTTCTTATTTCAACACGGACCTATGTTTTTTAGCATTGATATTTCTTCAGACTCATGAGATCTAACAATCTGGAAACTTTGAGAGAAAGTTTGATGCTAGTAATCAATATTTTAGCCCCAAATGGTCCCAAAATAGGGCAAAATTGATGAAATTTGCTCAAAATCGTCAAAAATAGGGATTTTCAAATGACTATAGCACAAAAAAATGCACACGGACATATGGTTTTCTCTTCATAATTGATATTTTCAGGGTCCTAGCTTTGTAGGTTTGTAGGTTTTGGGAAAAACTTGATGCATGAAAACATCCTTAATTAAAGTCTGTATAGCTGAAATTAAATCAATGGTGGTATATCTTAAAGTTTTGCTATAAATCCAACAAAACAAGCAATCACAAAAGGCTGTGAATGCCTTCAATAATTTTTTTGCAAATCGTAAACGATAATAAAAAAACACCGAAATTGGTGCAAATTTTAGTTCTGCACACGGTTAATTCGACAACTAATGTCTCTTCAGCACAGGTAAAAATCAAACAATTTGAAAGCCGTAACAAAATCAAAACTTGTGAAAGGGAAAGTGTTTCTGTCTTTGCTTATCTTTGGTTGAAACTATCCCTCACACAACGCAATTATACGAATAAAAAATAAAATGTCATAAGATTAATACAGATGCATTTTGAAATTGTTTAAGAATTGTTTTGTTTTTGCAATGCTTGTTGTCAATAGAAAGCCTTCAATCTAGCAATGAAAATTTGTATGAGTTGTATATTGTATTCATGATGAATAGGTTTACTTTTTTTAATTTAGAAGAACGATCAATTGTATCAGCGATTTGAATAGAGCAGATCAACTTGCCAAAGCTATTGCACTTAACAAATCTCTTTCTTCTTTTGGTAAGTTAAAATGCAATTTGATTTAAAACTATAATTTTATAAACAAGGCAGTGAACCAATGTAGTCTTATTCCAATGCATTGAAATAAGTTACGACTTAATATAGACTTAAGGGGTAACAAATATATCAGCAAACATCTTTATGCATCATCTACTCAGAATAGATACTAGCTTGCTTTGATTCAGAAAATTTCACTAAAAGCATAAGTACTCGCAAATGTTTAAATATTTTGCTAGCAAAAAGGTCAGTTTTCTCCATTGCATGTTCTAAAAACAAAATCCCGAAGTTACGATTTTTTTTTTACGCATATGCGCATTTCGACAAATAATGTAAACAATATATCACATTACCGAAATGATTAGATGAGAGGATTTTTTTTTTTATTTAAGTTGAGACTGGTCATTTGATTTTTGAGAGGGTGGCTTATTGCGAGTAACAGTTATACATTTTTGCAGCCTGCTTCTCGACAAAAATGAGTTTTCCTATAGGATTAATCCACACATTTGTTTTTAATTTGTGTTATTTTTTTTACCCCTTTATTATATATTATTTGGCTATTTTTGTTCAAAACACTTATAAAAATCGCAACTCAGATTACGCATAGAAAAAATCCACTTTTTCGTGTCCTGTTTTGCCAATATTGAATAACGCAATCATGACGGTTATCAATACCCTTAATATTGTTGTGAATTCTGATAATGAATGGTAAATGGTAGAGAGATCTGACTAGGGTCTACGAATACAAATGATGAAATCACCTACATTTAACCATATTCGTTTGCTTAGTATTTCTACCTTTAAGGTACACGGTCTTCCTTTCAGTTCCATGTCAAGTCATGTTCAAAGCTACCAACCCAACTACCTGTTGGTTCACAATTTTTTTCCTGAAAATAGCTATTTTAATGACACAAACATTTTCATAGTATTTCTTGATAAAATCATCAACAAATTAATGGGATTTTTATGATAAGGAACATAGAAAAGCATATTATTGTAAACGACCAAATTCTGATTTTCCAGAAAATTTCTAACTACCTCAACATTTAGAAGATTTTGTCTAAACATTACTGAAATGGTTTAGCAATAACTGAACATCACAGTAAATTTGTATGCCTCAATTTATTCATAATTTACAGAAGAGTGTTAACCATGAACCAAATATCAGCAGAATCGAGGACCCACATTAATTCACATATGCCTAACATCAAGCTGAAAAGTGGATATCTCACCTCAATCATTTTTTTAAAATAAAATACGGAATTTTGCAATCAGGCAATTATCAGATTTTTGAATCAATAAAAGAAATTTAGATATACATATGAAAATTTGATATCTGAATGTGGAGTTAAGGGTAAATAGCTCATTGCACAGGGAATTAACCTCCATGGTTTTACAGGAATGTTGTTAAAAGTACAGAAGCTGAAAAAAGAAAGAAAAAGTAGGACATAATTTATATTTCTGTACGCAAAAAGGGATGTAGACAAGATATTCTACTGGTATTCCTTCAATTAGTTTTAAAACTAGTGACCTCAAAATTGAACACATATACTGGCCTCTCACCGATACTGCCGATGAATCTTTATCGAACCCTTCGGCAAAGTTTGATTTTGATTTTTCTTCCACATTGCGACAGTGTTTTATCAGTAGAATAGGCTCCTTGAGCTAGCTGGCAGCTTTTCTGCTAGCATCCTCTTACCCATCGTTCAAAATTACGTTATTTTCTGTCCTTTTAAGACTGTGGTTATGCAGTTAGCAGTCTACATGTTACAGGTTGGGGGAAACCCAAATTTGGCTATTATATCCCAATGGGATATACAGTTATACCCAAATAGAGATATTTGACCAGTTATTTGTTTATAGCATTATGAGGGTTTTAAAGTTGCATCATGATGCATAGAAATAATAAATCTATAAGGATACAGCTTTCAGGGATATGCTTCTCCAAGGATGATCCAAATTTTCTGCAGATCGATTTATGGTAAAAGAATTTGATTTAGCGATAACTTCAGCTTTAAGGAGTGAATAACCGTTCTATGCTGCTTCACTCGAAGAAATATACATCTAGAGTCAAATTAATCAAATTGTGATAGTTTAAAAAAGAAAGTTTTTTTATTAATTAATAAATGTAGTATGGAGAAAAAGTCATATGAATATAAAATTTGATTTCTTTTAGAGTTTCCTCTCTTTGTTCATGTCTTAGACATTAACCATGAATGTACAAAATGTAGGGTGTAGCAATGGTGTTTGAAGCCTCAATATATTTACATATTTTACAAACTAAACTTCAAATTTAATCTTTTAATATTTCACAAATTTAATCTTTTAATATTTCACAAATTTAATCTTTTAATATTTCACAAACCTCTCGTTTCAGCTGCCTTGCTAATTTAACTATCTATAATTGCGATAATCTTGAAATTTTACAGAATCAAATACATACTTCTATATTCTTAAAATGTCTCTGCTGGTGAAATGCATCATCATTAAAAAGATGACGATATGTCATTTGATGACTAAAAGTTTCTCATGTTTAGTGTTTTATTATGCGTCTTTGAAATGTGAAAAAATAATTCATAAATAACTGATCAAATACCCCAATTCGGATTTAATAGCCTTATTGAGATTTAATAGCCCAATTTGGGTTTCCCCAACTTGTTTATTCATCTGTCTTGGGTTTTAATCTTATGTTTATAATACTACAGGAGAGGGGAGGGGGGTTTGGGTTAGCTATAGACCGATATTACCCACCACTGGCTTTTGCTTGTGCCGTTGCCAAGTCCGGCTGTTCAGAGTTGTTGCTTGCGTCTGCCTTTTGGCCTTTTTCTTGTATAGTTTCCTTTGCATAATGTAGTATGTAATTATAATTTTCAGCCATTGTATATGTTTTTCCGGTATCTTTTTTCATGTCTCTTAGTATGCATAAAAGTAAACGGCAGGCTTTGCCATCATTGGTCATATCTAAATATGCATGTGTACGCCTTTCAATAATAAGGTACGTCATCTGAGATTATTTAGGTCTGTTACATTATATTGCAAGCGTAACAAAGTACGACAAAGTTTTAGAAAATTGGATCTAACTGTTTGGAAAGTTGTGAATATAGTAGGGTGTCAAAGAGACGATTTTTCCGATTTTGGATATAACGGATAACTTAACACTGAAGTTGCTGTAAATTCAATTTCTGCATATGCGCATTTTGACAACTTATGTCTCATCAGTGCAGATAAAACCAAAACATTTGGAAGTCCATTAACCGAAAGAAATGTTAAAGCTGATAGAGAACAAATAACCAAAAGGATCTAAATAGAAAACCAAAATTCATCTAAGGACAGAGCTGTGCATGAGGGAGATACTCCTTAGTTTTCAACATAATTTTGCAAAATTTAGATATTGTAAGTTTCAATACATTCGGTTTTCGGGTCAGTACCGAAGTACTGACTACTGGGTTGGTGAATACCCTCGGGGACTAACAGTCCACCAGCAGAGGCATCGGCCCAGTGGTAATAAATATTTAAATACCGAAGTTACCTTAATTTAATTTCTGCATTTGCGCATTTCGACAACTTATGTCTCATCAGTGCAAATAAAACCAAAACATTTGGAAGTCCATTAACCGAAAGAAATATTAAAGCTGATAGAGAACAAATAACCAAAAGGATCTAAATAGAAAATCCAAAATTCATCTAAGGACAGAGCTGTGCATGAGGGAGATACTCCTTAGTTTTCAACATAATTTTGCAAAATTTAGATATTGTAAGTTTCAATACATTCGGTTTTCGGGTCAGTACCGAAGTACTGACTACTGGGTTGGTGAATACCCTCGGGGACTAACAGTCCACCAGCAGAGGCATCAGCCCAGTGGTAATAAATAACAATATACCGAAGTTACCTTAATTTAATTTCTGCATAATGCGTTTGGAAGACAGGAAAAAAAAACACCTGTATAATACATGTTTGGAAAGAGGAGACCATGGCGGATTGAAATAATGATTTCATAGTTATGGCTATGGTAACATTTTATTTTAAATAACGTCAAAGGTTACTTCCTGAAATTTTGAAAAATTTGAGACATTTTAAAAGAAGCTGCAAAATTTTCTGGTTTGCATATCATCAAAAGATCGGAAAATTTCCGCAAATTTGGACTTTTTATTTGTTGATTTCTGTGAAACGGCGGACATTTCATCAACGATGTTTGGAGCATATGTACATTGTGTATTTGTATTCTCGTTCAAATTATAATATTTCAGCAATTCAGAGTAATTTTTTGCATTAAATGAAAACATTGTTAATTTAGACTCAAATTTACTCCGATATATATATACCGATAAATTATAAAAACCAACAAAAAATAACTTGCATGCTATGATTCAAATTAGTATTTCAGGTCTGGACTTTCACGTAAACAGCTTTTTATAATCTTGTTACTATAATTCAAAGATACAATATCCCAAGCTCCGTTATAGGGTACCCCCAAAACAGGAGAAATTAAAGACGTCGGTGACCACAGGAACTTTCTTCAACAGCTAAAAATATGACATTTGAGAGTTGTTCTATCATTTAAAATAAAATTAGCTTAGTGCTATTCCGTTCCAAACTCGAAAACTAAGCATCTTTCTGGACCTTGAGCACCCTATTAATAGAATAATTGAGCGGGATGGGAAATGGAAGGATCTGTCCCAACTGCGAAAGATTTAAGGCAAACAGAAGTCTATTCGCGTTTACTTGAAACCATCACTACCTATCTTTTGTGCTTACTTGTATGCCTTCTCAATTCCACCATTTTAAATGTATTGCCTGTCTGCTTTTATTATTGATGCATACTTTTAATATTTATGTATATCCAATATATTCATGGTATGCTTTTGCTTATGCTTTTACGTAGACTTCTTGTTCTCGATTACGAAAAAGTCTGTTCTGTTTACAAGTTTGATGCAAAAGGGCGGGTAAACAAAGGTTGAAAGTGACAAGAACTAGGCATGAATTTAAAATATAACGCGGCATATGTTAGGTATGTTCACTCATCATGGTTGGACACTTCTGTAGATCGGAGTACTCTGATTTTATCCACTGAAAAGCATTGTAATTTTTTTGCTAAGTGTACCCTTTTTGCCATATTTTCATTTACGCATCTTTATGGGTGTTCTGTAAAAATCATTAAATTACATTGATTTTCAACTTAAATTCATTGTCAAACCATACTAATGTTAAACCTGGAAAAAATATAAGAGTTAGTTTTCACACATGTTTCTATCTTGTATCTCAAATACTTGATCATCAACCTTTCAATTAATTTTCGCTTAAATTACTTCTTTTTTGTTCACCTGAATCAAAAATTAGTTTCAACGTTTGCTATCACTTGGGCTTCATCGTCCGCGCGTCGTCGGTTGTCCGGTGTTAACTTTTCATATTTTCATTGTCTCCTGTGAAAATAAGGAAGATAATTGAACCAAACTTTACAGGGATGATGTATAGAAAACCCGTTTCGATACGTTAAAAAACATGGCCACCAGTGTGAATCTTCGCTTTAACATTTCACCTAATAGGTAATCATCAATGTCAACATATGCTTTGAAAACTATGAATGCAAATTTAACTAACGTGTACAGGAATTATGTATAACAGATGCTTTATAAATAACGTTCATTTAATTCCGATTCGAAAAAAAAAACAAAACATGACGACATAAAACATTGGCCTATGGAAAAAATCACATCTTCTCGTTATCCTCTGAAATCACTGGAGCAAATTCAACTTTAGAGGAATGTTGTATGAAAAATTTCGTCACAAAGGTTGCTCATATCGTTCCAATCCGATGACAACATTGCCGTCTATCTCAATTTCACATTTTACCATCGTGGAAAAACATTATTTTCAAAATCTGCTCTGCATTTATTGAAGTAAATCTAACATAACCGTACTGAAATAGTATATGGAAAGTCGTTTACAAAGAAAGCTCTTTATTCCGATCTGGCAAAAGCATAGCCTCAAGCACAGAACATAATTAATTATTTGCTTATTGGAAATTCACATTTTCTTCTCCTCCTCTGAAAGACGCATTTATTGTTGTTCTTCATCTTAAAGTTAAAATAAGGCATTCAAAAAAACTAAGAAAAAAAAAACAAAAACAAAACAAAAAAAGTAGAGGCACATATCATATTTTATTATTGGACCTTCTTGGATAAAAATCACTTATATCATCACCTTCTGTAAGTTTTTTATAATGCTAGCGATTCAAGCTCAGTTTCTGAGCCTCTATTTTCAATTTTGCTTTAAAACAACGGCAGTAGAATACCGAAGGAACAAAGGGGTGAAATTCACAAAAATCGAAGTCCAAAGACAGGGCAAAAACGAGAACACAGAAAACAATGATGTTAGACGCAAAACAATAACGTTACAAAGACGATGTACTCTCTCTTAATAATCCTAAATTTAAGGAGTATTTACATCAGATCTAACCCAATGAGCTTGAAATTAAAGAAACAACTGACACACCTACTTCAGCTTCGTACCTAGATCTGTTACTGTATAATGACGAAGATAGACGTTTGAAGTCTAAGCTGTATGATAAGCGTGATGATTTCAATTTCCCAATTGTGAACTTTCCCTTTCTTAGCAGCAATATACCTACCTCTCCAGCCTATGGAGTGTATATTTCACAGTTGATTCGTTACTGTCGAGCGTGTAGTTTGTACAGTGATTTTTTGAACAGAGCAAAAACACTGTCCCAAAAGCTGCTTAGTCAGGGATTTGTTCAATCTATGTTAATTTCATCCCTCAAGAAATTCTATGGCCGTCACCATAACATCATCGAAAGATATGGCGTGTCAGTATCCCAAATGAAAGTGGACATTTTCAGCTAGATTCACGTCTTCCCGGATTTGACTACCGACTTTGACATTTTCCTGGATTTACCCACTCACAATGTGACGGGTGCTGTAAACAGAGCAGGACATGCTTACCCTTCCGGAGCACCTGATGTCACTCTCAGTTTCACTGGAGTTCACACTGTGAGTGCTTTGTTTTGAATGTTGTGATTTCTGTTTCTGTGCCTTTTGTCTGTCTAGCGTCGTTTTCTTTGTGTCTGGCGTCGTTGTTTTCCATGTTCTCGTTTTGGCCATGCCTTTGGACTTCGATTTTTGTAGATTTCACCCCTTTGTTCCTTCGGTATTCTATTGCCGTTGTTAGACAGATACACAGCACAGAAACAGAAATTACAACATTCAGAACAAAAGCACTCACAGTGTGAACTCCAGTGAAACTGAGAGTGACATCAGTTGCTCCGGAAGGGTAAGCATGTCATGTTCTGTTAACAGCACCCGTCACACTGTGAGTGATTCAATCCGGGAAAATGTCAAAGTCGGTAGTCAAATCCGGGAAGACGTGAATCTAGCTGAAAATGTCCACTTTCATTTGGGATACTGACACGTCATATCTTTCAATGATGCTATGGTGACGGCCATAGAATTTCTTGAGGGATGCAATTAATAAAGGTTGAACAAATCCCTGACTAAGCAGCTTTTGGGACAGTGTTTTTGCTCTGTTCAAAAAAATCACTGTACAAACTACATGCTCGACAGTAACGAATCAACTGTGAAATGTACACTCCATTGGCTGGAGAGGTAGGTATATTGCTGCTAAGAAAGGGAAAGTTCACAATGGGGAAATTGAAATCATCACGCTTATCATATAGCTTAGATTTCAAACGTCCATCTTCGTCAGTATACAATAAAAGATCTAGGTACGAAGCTGAAGTAGATGTCTCAGTTGTTTCTTTAATTTAAAGCTCATTTGCATAGATCTGATGTAAAAACTCCTTAAATTTAGGATTATTAAGAGAAAGTACTTCGTCTATGTAGCGGAAGCTGAAATTAAAGGACTGGGCTAAATATTTTTGTTTTCTTTGAATAAGCCCTTGTAAAAACTTGGCCTCGTACGAGTGAAGGAAAAGGTCAGCTAAAAGCGGCGCACAGTTTGTTCCCATAGGAATCCCTATTGTCTGCTGGAAAACACGACCTCCAAATTCGACCAAAATGTTGTCGATCAAAAATCCTAACATTTTGATTACGTCAGTCTCAGTGTACTTCTTATTTGAATCGGTGTGGTTCTTAACAAAATATGTCTCGTCTTCCCCTATGACTAAATAGGGGTACCTGCGTTTTCCATTTTTGTGCAGAAACATTGATGTATTAAATCTGCAATTACTGTTTTCAGTTTATTGTGGGGCAGGGTTGTTTAAAGTAGAAAAGTCAGAAATTTGAATGCTATGGCAATGGGTAAGAATGGTTGAGGATAGCTGTTCAAGGAGATCTTTTGAATTTTTAAGAATCCACATTTGATTCACACCGCTTGTGGAGTAAGCTTTATCACAGTGTTTTATTATATAATGAGCTTTATCACAGTGTTTTATTATATAATGACATTTTGTTTTAACTCTAGCGTACCACCTTCAACCATATTCCTATATCATTAATCAGGTATAAACATTCTCATGCTTAGAGAAATTAAAATTCAATAATTGCAGATAACTCAAGTATGCAAACCTTTTGGAGGACTGATTTACATGTTGGACTTCCATCTAACAACTGGGACCAAAACAATGCGATAAGGAATGCTTTGGGTTCCAGCTTTGCAGTGATCAATGGTTTTGCAGGTATTGAGGGACGCTTAAAGATAAGTTCATTACATAATTTTGAGGACAAAATGCAAATGAATATCAATAGTATTACTAAGCATGGTGACGAATATCCATTAAACTATTACTAGTGTCGACCAACGCATTTTTTGCATTATATGGTCAAGATACATACCATGTAGATTTACTCATCAGTACATATACATTTATATTTCAAACATATACAATTACAATTGTCCTTGCCTAAACGCAAGTTTCAACTCTTTGGTAAGTTAACATATGTATACCTTTGCGTTCACGTGCAATAAATTGCAAGCAAGTGCAAATTTGTCTATGTAAAAATACAAGGGTGTGTAAAAGTGTTAATCCATGTAAATGGGACTTCTTGTCAAATGATTTTTTATATTTACTACGTTTACAAATATGTCAGATTAAGTTGATTTTCCGAAAGATAGTTTCAAAAGCTCATTTCATGTCCTTATCCTGCGTTGATGTAAGAACGCTAGTCTGTTTAAAATGTGTGTACAAAGTGTGTAAGTGTTGAGAGATCCTACCTTACAAGTTTGCACAAGATGTAATTAAATTGACTCAGTGCTTTTTCAAGTCATTGTTTTTTGCAGTTATGCAATTTCAATAGTTTTCGTTAAAATTGTATTACCTTAGAGACGTTTTATTCCGAAAGTAACAGTAAAAATTATAAAACGTACATTACTTTTATTACAAATAGAGCAAAATTGTTTGAACTTTGACCACAGGTTAATATCTGGTATCTTATAGGTTTTCATTTATAGTCCAACTAACGAGCAAAATATGATAATCAAAAATAACGCATTTTTGGCGTTCATGGTACATTATCCTTTCTTGCTGCATATAATGATTTTTTATCAATTTCAAATTTATAATTATAATCCTTGATCAAAGCATTTTATTGCCGTGATCGTATTGGTATGCTTTGCATATTTTCCACTGTGACTGAAATTGCCTTTTTCTGTGTCATCTTGGAATATTTTCTAGATGAGTCGTTAAAACGAATTATTAATTGCATAAAAGTTTTAACAAAATGTGATTAATGCTTCTAGAAAAAAAATCCTGGGTGAAAAAAAAAGTGAACTGTAGTTAGTTAAAATGTAACTGACAACATGGACAATAATATGAGCTATTTTTAATATATTAAAGCCCCGAATAAAATACACATGTACATAGAAAATGAATGACTTGGTAATGTTGCGGGCTGGCTATTGCATAAAAAAATAAATGGTACAAATATGCGACCAACGGAAGTTAAATAAAAAGAAATAAGAAAAAAATGAAGTCAAACAATTCTAGCCTAGGTTTTATTTTGTCAACGTAGAAATAAAATTGGGTAATCATGCACGATTTTTTTTCTTGGGTTCGCTTAGCACTTTAATATTTACTCTGCATTATTTCAAGTTGATAACAAACAGGGTAAAAATTCCTACAGACAATCTTCATTGCCTTACAGGAACTGGAAAGACACAAACAGGAATAAAACTAGCATTTTTGTTTAATGAAATGAATGAAATGATGCAGATGGAAAAAAGACATGAAAGGTGCAAAATAGTGCTTTGTTGTCCAACTGAAATTTCTGTCGATGTTATTGCAAGTAAGTAATATTTTTCAGACTCTTAAGTTTATAACAGAATATAAGCTATAGTATTTTTTCCTTAATTCGAATGATATATCAATTGGACATGGAAAAATGTTTTTTGATAATAAGTATAGGTTTTATCAATAAATCGTAGTAAAAGAGCAAGACTCTCAGTTTACATCTTCCTGTAAATGTTGAAAAAACAGTATTTTTCGACAAACGTAGTTCGCATCTCATTTGCTTCTTTTAAAACGGAATACCTGTCTCATTTGCGCCTGAAGGTTGAATAAATGGGCTAATTAGATCTGTATGCGGTGAACTACAATGTTGACGTCAAATACAAAAAAAAAATAATGCTATTCAAATACTTTTTTGAGGTAACATAAAAAATGTTCTGATTAAACAGTTTGACAGTCCATCTATATGTGAGATCGAATGGTGGACAAATATGCTAAAATAAATTGAATCAGGAAATACATAGCAAAGCGTATGTCATTATTTTTTTCACATGAGCATTTGAATAACCAGTAAACATACACAATTCTAATTTCAGAGTAACCTTTAAAAAAAACCATCCCCCCCCCAAAAAAAAAAGCAAAAAAAAAACAAAAATATTAAAAAAAAAACCAAACAAAAAACAAAACAAACAAACAAACCAAAATAAGCTTAGAATAAACCAAATAGTGTATAAATGTCTCCTCATATTCTAAAAAAATGAATCTGATGTCAATTGATGCATAATTTAGTTTATTATATATCACACACTCTGCTCGTTAAATACCTATTTCTTTTTCTGTTATACAGATTATTCCAATTTAAGTTTTTATTTACTTAGAGGTCACGATTTGTAATTATATATATATATATATTCAACTGCTGATATGCAATATTCAAAAATCAGGATGGATGTCAAACTATAAGGGGTTTGGTTTTGAAACTAATGCATACATCCTCAAGATTGTCGAAATTTTTGAATGCCAATGATAAAACATGATCATATTAGCAAATGCAAAAAAAAGCAACAAAAATAAAAATAAAAAAAATAAATAAAAAATTAAAAATAAGGTGTTCATGTTATGGTCGATAGTATACATAAAATTTTCCCTATCTTAGGAGGTTTCTTTCTCTATTTTATAATAAATAAGATTTTAGATACATATGACTGCTTGTAAGGGGAGTAAAGAAAATTTTCGTTAGAAAAACCTGCCTTCTACCACCTTACATCCAGTTATTCATAATGAGTAAGTCTACTTTTTTGGAATGAATATTAAAATCCTGAAAGTTTGTAGAAGTCAGAACTCAGGAAAGGGAGAAATTGCGCAATTTGTTTTTTTGTTTTTTACAAACTTAATTCTAAACGTAGAAAATTTAAAGTTTTTGGTGATGATTAAACAACTCAGTTTTATACATTTAAGAAGTGTTTCAAACTTATCAAAATAGGGAAAATAATTCAGCATATACTGGTCAGAACCCTTGTATTTCAGTTCAAATTATTAAAATTTACTCTGTTTTCATGCTTACCTTTACACATGATTATACAATAGCACTTTGCATTCAAAATGATTTTATATCAAATACTAATCTAATTAGAGCAAATTTTCTACACCTATATCAAGTCCTGAACGAACCAAATAATATGAGAAAACAGGGCATCTTTGATGACAAATGGACAGAAAACAGGATGGTAAAAATTGTTGAATTCCTTTAAAGTTGACATGTACATGTTTAGTTTTAATATTGAAAATATTGAAAAAAATAAACGACTGGAAACTTTTAGGCTTACCCAGTTCTACAATTTCAAATGCCCATAGAGGTGTATAAAAAATTATGAATATGCATTATGTTGCAAAATATTATGATGGCTTAAAATGGATAGAAAAGAGACTGGAGTTCGAAATACCTAAAACGTGAGTAGCTTACGGAATACTGACAAACATTTAGACAGATGTCAAAAAGGAAGATTCAAAATTATGCCGCTGTTTAAATATTAAGGCAAAACGACACTTACAGACAAGAAATTGAACGCCACTTTATTACAACATTACATCCTGTATGAAATGCAGGTTAAACGTGAACATAAGAAGAACAATAACGAATTGTCAAAAGAAGTCCTGCAAACAATGTTGCCACCAACAACAACTCAGTCTTGACAAGTTCGGAAGATTGAAGACGACGCTAGTGTCTGAGAGACTTTTTTATGATATTTATAATATAATTTTCAATTGAAGTCAGTAAATAATTTTACATGTTTTACCGGATTTTGTTTTACAGGGAAAATGAAAAACTGTGTTTCAAGAGATAAGAAAAAAATTATTCGCTTAGATTCCCAATCGGTGGAACAGATTTCTTCACAAATACCTGGTCAGGAAGCATGTAATAGCTATTCACCAGACCAAACGCTTGCTTCGATGTCTGCACATTATCTGATCAGACGATCTACAAAATATGGCAAAGAGATAAGAAGATTGGAAAACTCTTTTCGTAAAAGTCAAGCACAATGTACATTGGAAAATATTAAATATTATAACACTCTTCTTCGGTCAACAACGATACAAATCTTGCAAACCTATGACATAATTCTCTGCACTATTGCAGTAGCACATAACCCAATCTTTTTAGAGGCTGTCCAGGATAGCGTATATCAGTTAATTGTTGATGATAGTCATATGTGTACGGAACCAGAATGTATTTCAGCAATTGTTGCATTGAGACCAAAGCAAGTTGTATTACTGGGAGACCATAAACAGTTAAAACCAGAGGTGAAATCTGTCGACGCTGCGGCACTTGGATTAGATAGATCACTTTTTGAACGATACATTGGAACAAATACACCAATAGAACTTGAAACTCAATATCGAATGGTGAGCAATTAGCTTAGTATTTAATTTTAAAGTCATATTTACAATTATAGAATGGTGAGCAATTAGCTTAGTATTTAATTTTACAGTCATATATACAATATTGTAGTCGACATTGTTTTGATAAATTAAACAATCGTACTAAACACCAAAGTGATAAGACAGAGAGTCTGAAAATGCTTTGCTCACATTCAGAAGTATACATGTATTCTTGTACACGTTTAATGCCCAAACCGTAAAATTACTAATTTGGATTTATGATTATCAAAATTATCTCGTGTATGGGACTAAAATTATCAAAATAGCCAATTCTTTTCTTCTGTGATTGCCAATGGAGAATGGAAATACATCATGTGATATTTTGGATAAAAAACATTTAATGATAATGATCTTTTCATTTTGTTTCTTTTGAATACTGTCATGTAGACGATATAATCGAAACGGAAATCTGTTTGGAATTGCGTTAAAACAGTCATGGAAGTATTGGTTGGGTATGCAAATAAAACTTTACTTTTCCAGTGGTAAGTGGTTAGTTATGTCTTGAAATAGTACCGTCAAGATAAGGGTAAATTTGAATGATGTGTAGCCGTTTGATTGCAAAAACAATTGTAGAGACAGATAAAAGTATGTTAACTGTTAAAAAAGTAGGTTCTACAAAATCTTGAAGTCGACGAAGGTATAGACTCGGCTTAAATCTTAAAGCGAACGCATAAGAAAGTTTATTCATTTATATATTTGTTTTATTGCTTAATGTATAAAAATTTAACAGTCGTAATAATACTTCTAATAATTCTTATAAAAAGTGAAACCTCATAATGTTCTTTATAGTCATCATGCAATTTTTACACATCATTTCATTAAACGCCATTAAAGGCAATATATTATCTAATTGTATACATAACAGCACAACAGTCTTTGCCAATTTCCATCAGAGAAGTTTTATGATGGTCAACTAAGAACGTCAGAGGATATCTCTGAATATCTAGAAGGGGTGACAATTTGGCCATGTTATAGTGGCGAGTTTCCTTATGAGAGACAATTATTTTGTCATGTGGACGGAAAAGAAGAGATAGTTAATGCCGATGTTAAAAACCAAGTCTCGTATAGAAATATGACTGAAGTACAGAAGACGGTTAGTTATTTTCTTAAATTTAGTGTTGCATCATGTGACATAAAAAAAGTGTAATAAACACTCAAGTATTTAACTGACACAATGGAATAAAAAAAGGTTTTACCATGTATCAATTTAAAAAAAAATAGATTGTAATGAACGTAACCTACACATATTACATAGCAGAAAGAATAATTTTGAAAATGCAAATATTTTGCTTTACCAGAAATGTTTGTAAAATAATAGTTCTTCAAATGACACTTTATTTTAAAATAATTGACATTGAATCTGTAGAGTTTTTTTTTCTTAATTTGAAACTAGAACACCCTCTTGAAAACCGTTCTATTGTCCTCAAGTTTTCCTAGGATTTCTTCATCATCTGTTTCTTATGCAGTCCATAACTCTCAACATTTAAAGGATACACCATGCTTCCATACAGTATTTTTTCAAGCAAATAAATGAAATAAGGAAAAGAAATCTGAACCTTGGATAATGCATTCAAATATTTTTATATTAAGAAATTAATGTCTTTTTCTTCCGTAGTGCGGCAGTGTTTTACGAGCAGACTAGGGTCCTTAAGCAAGCCAGCAGTTTAGCGGCGAGCACCCCTTGATCCATCATTCAAAATTACGTATTGTTATATTCTCTCCTTTCAAGATTGTGTTCATAGAGTTAGTAGTCTACCTATATTTGGTTTTATTCGTATGTTTACTAAACTATTGGGAAACGGGACAGATAAAGGGGGTGTGGGTACCCATTAACCGGTTTAACCCTACCGCTGCCTTTTGCTAGTGCCTGTACCAAGTCTGACTGTCCCGAGTTCCTATCGTTGTTTATTAAGTCTCCCAAACGAAGTTTGTGGAGACTTATTGTTTTTACTCCGTTTCTTCAAATTAAGTCTCCCAAACGAAGTTTGGGGAGACTTATTGTTTTTACTCAATTCTTTTTTTTTATTATTCTTGTTCTTCTCGTCTTTCCGCCAACATTTTTTCCTCCCGTTTTCTCAGAGACTAGTGGTCCGATCTTGACCAAACTTCATAGGAAGATGGGTCCTTATCCGAAGTTGTGCAAGAAGGTTTTGGAATTTTCAAAATGGCACCGGTTCCCATCAAAATGGCAAAAAAGCTGGAAATTGGAAGTGCTCAGAATTGATGAAACTTGACAGGAAGGTTGCTTAGGTCATTGGGAATTGGTTTCTGGTCTCCAAGACTTCAAATTGGCACCGGTTGCCATGGAAATGGCAAAAACGCGGGAAAATGAAAGTGCTCAGAATTGGATGAAACTTTACAGGAAGGTTGCTTAGGACTTGGGGGATTGGTTTCTGATCTCCAAGACTTCAAATTGGCACCCGTTGCCATGGTAATGGCAATGGCAAAAAAGGCGGGAAAATGAAAGTGCTCGGAATTGAATGAAACTTGACAAAAAGGTTGCTTAGGACTTGGGAAATAGGTTTCCGGTCTCCAAGACTTCAAATTGGCACCATTTGCCAGGGAAACAGCAAAAAGGCGGAAAACGGAAAAATTCAGAATTGGTTGAAACTTTACAGAAAGGTTACCTTAGTTGTTGGAAATTGGTTTTTGGTGTCAAAGACTTCAAACTGACTACTGTTGCCATGGAAACAAAACAAAAAAGCGGGAGAATCCAAAGTGCTTAGATTTGAATAAAACTCAACAGACAGGTTGGGTAGGTTCTGTGGAAGGGATTTATAGCCCTGACTTCTGATTTGGGAGTTCGTTTGGGAGACTTTTGTATCAGCATCCTGATACAATTATACATTTTTATTATTATTAAGTCTCCAAAACGAAGTTTGTGGAGACTTATTGTTTTTACTCCGTTTCTTATTGTTATTATTATTTTTCTTTCCGCCTCGAAAATTTGTCCGGGGCATATCACAGAGATCACTGGTCCAATATAAATGAAACTTTGCAGGAATATGGATAGTAATGTCTAGTTGTGCATGAAGGTCTGCCAGCTTCCAAAATGGCACCGTTGCGATGGAAACGACAAAAAAGGCGGGAAAATTGACCAAATTTCGAGACAAATCTCCGAAAGCATACATCAGATTTTTATAAAACTTAACAGGAGCACAGATACCAAGGTCTGGTTGTGCAAGAAGGTCTATGGATTTTCAAAATGGCACCGTTGCCATGGAAACAGCAAAAAATAGCAGCAGGAAATTGTCAAAAATCGTATTACAATTTGACTGGGGCATATCTCGAACACCACTCATCAGATCTTTATACAATATAAATGAAACTTTGCAAGAATATGGATACCAATGTCTAGCTGCGCATGAAGGTCTGCCAGCTTCCAAAATGGCACAGTTGCCATGAAAACAACACAAAAGGCGGGAATTTGACCAAATTTCGAAACATTTTGTCCGGGGCAGATCTCCGAGACCATACATCAGATTTGAATAAAACTTAGCAGGAGCATAGATACTAAGGTCTAGTTGTGCAAGAAGGTCTATGGATTTTCAAAATGGCACAGTTCCTATGGAAACAGCAAAAAGGCGGAAAATTGTCATCAGATCTTTATCAAACTTAGCAGGAACATAGATAGCAATGTCTAGCTGTGCCAGAGGGTCTAAGGATTTTCGAAATGGCACCGTTGCCATGTAAATGGAAAAAAGGGGGAAAATTAAAAGTTCTCAGAACTGCATGAAAACTTACAAAAAGGTTTTATAGCATTCAGGTAATTTGATTATAGTATAAAAAATTTCAAAATGAGGGTCGTTGCCATGGAAACGGCAAAAAAGTGGGAAAAAAGGAAAGGGCTCAGAATTAAACAAAACTTTACAGAAATGATATATAGCATATTGGGAATTGGTTTCTAGTCTTAAAAATTTCAAAATGCTAGCCTTTGTCAGGACTATTGGAAAACATGCAGGTAAACAGGGAGTGCTCAGAAATAAATGAAGTTGAAGGGAGTTGGCATACTAGACTAATTTCTTGTTCTTAAGTCTGATTTGGGAGTTCGTTTGGGAGACTTTTGTATCAGCATCCTGATACAATTATAAATAATCGTTGTTTGTTTTTTGTCTAATTTGTGTTTGTCCTGTGTAGTTCCCTAGCAGATTGTGGCATGTAATTATAATTTTCAGCCATTGTGGTGTTTTCTGTTGTCCATTTTTATTTCACTCAAATTGTCTGTTACCTTTAATACAATCTATACATAACTTAGATGATCCAGCGAAATGCTAAATCAACTTAATTTCGTCTGGAGAAAAAACAAGACTGCTTATTCAAATCCAAAAAAAGGAATATAATTAAAGGTATATAGGAAACATTGACTATGGAAGCATATTTTTTATGGCAAGGACTTTAACTAACGTTGCATATGCAGGCTGCACTATAACCAATACATCAATTCTTATTTATTGTTTTTATTTCTATGGTTGAGACCTTTAACTTGCCTTTGTTAATCTAACTTTAAGATGTTTAAAGTTCAAACTTGCATGTAAAAATTTTTGAAATTTTTTGTGCACTGCTACAATGTGCTAATTGTAGAGATATAGTCCGTGGGTTGATAACACTTTCCGTGCTCTTCTAAACCAGACCGATTTTTCAGTCCTTCTATGTACCCTCTTCAAAATAAAACATGTTAACTCGAACATAGCCTGCACGCGTAGACAGTATAGGGCCACTTTTGTAGTACACTATGAAAAATTCTTCTTTTTTCGTTCTAACATAAGTTTCACATTTTAAGCTCCATATTTTTTTTAAAGATAAGTAACATGTACTGAAATTTGGTACCGAATTAAAGCTAAGATAATATATTTACAAAGAACACAAGTGTGGGCATTTTTATGATCTGGGGATACAAAAAATATACAACTGCCACAGCGAAAGTGCGAAAATAACGATATTAGGCTGTAAATTCTTTTTCAGATAAACAACCCTCGTCATATGATCTAGTTTTTATGCCTAACTTTTTATGCCTAACTTATCAGGTGTGATAAAATGTTGGAAAATAAAACCATTCAAGTCCACAAAATATTGATTTTCGGTATAAAATGTTTAAAAATGGAAATTTTTAGAATTTCAGATTTTTTTTTAACAATTTCGACTTTCTGACTTAAGAATCGTAAAAATCTGAATATATATTTAATAATGGCCGATTTGATAATAATTTATGATATACAAGCAGCTAATTTTGTGCACGCCCTTTAGTTTCAGACTTAATGTAGGTTCAGAAATGTCAAACTTAGCACAACTCCAGGTTAAAAATTAAGGCTCTAAATGATAAAAAGATAATTCTAGCGTGTATTTCACTAAAACTGACACGAAGAAGAACATTTAAGTAGATTTATACTTTTTAAGAGGTCTTTTTTCGACTCTTCTGCCCGAAATTGTATGCAGAACGGGAATTTTCCGTTTTTTTAGAAGTTCTGCTGTTTTTACTTTGAGATACTTCATGAAATTGATATATAACTTAAAAATAATGATTAAATATCGTTTCATTATATCTAAGAAATTACAAAGTATGTTCCAGTGCTTCTGATGAGGAATTAATTTCCGAAATTGCCATACAGCTCATTAAAATTATTGCAGTTGGAGTAAACACATGCGTTATGGTCTCATGTTCATTTACTCCATATCCTTTCGTAAAATATTTAATACAGGAGTTTGTCTTTTATTGCAGTGAGGAGTTGGTAAAACAATTCCCCGTGGTAGAAATATATGCTCTTTATTTTTCTAAGATATGGTGTACTTGTACATGAGATAATATCTCTTGTGTACACTTTATTCACTTACTATTATCTAAATTTATGTAAATTCTAAAACCTAAGGATTAACTCCTTCCATTGTAGTTTTGTCCGTAGCTATATTTGATATTACTGATTATTCGGATTTTGTTTGCTTTCATGCATCTTAAACATTTTTTGAAAATATGGATTTCCTTTGTTTGGGTTCTAGTGCTGCTGATGAGGAATTAATTTCCGAAATGTCCATACAGCTCATTAAAATTATTGCAGTTGGAGTAAGCACATGTGTTATGGTCTCATGTTCATTTATTCCATATCCTTTCGTAAAATATTTAATACAGGAGTTTGTCTTTTATTGCAGTGTGGAGTTGGTAAAACAATTCCCCGTGGTAGAGATGTATGCTCTTTATTTTTCTCAGATATGATGTACTTGCACATGGGATAATATCCCATGTGTACACTTTATACAATTACTAATATATAATTATCTAAATGTATGTAAATTCTAAAACCTAATGATTAACTCCCTCCATCGTAGTTTTGTCCTTAGCTATATTTGATATTACTGATTATTCGGATTTCGTTTGGTTTCATGCATTTTAAACATTTTTTGAAAATATGGATTTCCTTTGTTTGGGTTCTAGTGCTGCTGATGAGGAATACATTTCCGAAATGGCCATACAGGTAATGAAAATTATTGCAGTTGGAGTATACACATGTGTTATGGTCTCATGTTCATTTACTCCATATCCTTTCGTAAAATATTTTAAACATTTTACACTACTGACAGTCCCATAAATCACAAACATATTACCCCTTACCACCTATATTCAACACAATTTATTTTATTTTATTCAGCTTGAAAAGCTTAAATATTGTATAACGTTCCAATGTCATATTATTTTCAAAGACTCACAAATGTTACAAATAAGATCATGCGCGTGGTTTACGGGCAGTTATTCAACAATTAAAATCGGATTTCGTGAAATTCTGTAATGCTCGAAATTCCCATATTTCAAGAAAATCGACCAAAATATTCAATTTTACTCATATTTTGGTGTTAACATTATATACTTTATAACGAAAGATCAAATGCATTTTTTGCAAGGAAAGTAATATGCTATGTTCATACATATGTAAAGATAGGCCTATTATTGGGACTTATCAGTTTAATTTTATTTGTTGGGGAAGGGGTAAGGGGTAAGATTTTCGGTATTTAGAGTCCCATTGAACACGCCCTGTTTTTATAAGCAATGTTTTAAGATAACTAAGATTTTAAGATTTAAGATGAATCGGTTAAAATAATAGTCATTGTCATACTGTCTCAATTCGTTTTGGATATGATTTCCCGTGATTTTGGTTTGCGATTTTAGAATTCCCCCTTTTCTCTTTCTTGCTTCGGTATTCGTTTGCCGATGTATATCTTGAAAAAATATTGAGTTTAAGTCAACAAATATCTGTTAAAATTTGAAACCATAATGTTATTCATGCAACATTGTCATATACAACAGACATTTTGCGTGTTCTTGTTATTTTTATGCAAAAAAAAGACAAAAATATTGACTATTTTAGAGCAAATTTGTTGGGGTAGGGTAAGTTTTATTTATATATGATATTTATGTTACATAAAAACCGCCATTATTTGTAATAGTTGTAAAGCAAATATAATACGATTTCATTTGATACCTTAAATGATATCTGTTTACTAAAAATAAGATTAGACAAAACTTATTCAAAAACAAAAATACTCAAAGATCCATATGTTTGGTCTATTGGAAATTAAAATTTTTGTCATTTAAGGTTACACGATACCGAAACGGACCGAAAATTTTTTTCAAAAAAGTATATACATTTATAAAGATTTATCATAGATACACTGGAAAATGAAATAAAAGTAGGGGATCACCGTGCATTTTTTCGAGTTATTTCTAATCAAAAATACCATTTTTTGCGCCAAATTTACAAACTAGATAAATAGGGAAAATCCTAAATTTGTGATCGAAATTTCTAGTTTTTGTGACGTTTTCATATGTCAAAATATACGAATATGAACTAAAAACTAAAAGAACGTAGATATCATCTTCAGGAAACCATAGATACATAGAAAAGCATAGGTGACCGTCCTTGTTTTGGAATTACAGCTCGTCGAAGATTTCTAATACGCCTAAAAAGTTGTAAAATCTGTTTGACGTTGGTGACGCTACATATATGCTCACTTATAACTCACATGTATGAAAACGTTTTTTGCTTTATTTCTATTAATAAACGTTTTGATGATATATTCAAAGTACTTTTGACGGGGGGGGGGG
>MJUU01056069.1:48863-76630 GCA_002080025.1 Modiolus philippinarum
CTCCACCAGTGTCTAAGAAAAAATAATAGAATTTGAGAAATACAATGTATCGAGTCATTGAAGAATTTTGCGCTAATACAAAAAATGGAGAATCAAAAGCAGACACCAGAGAAAAGGGAAAGGAAAAATTGAGTACGGCTATAGCCGTTATCGATTTGCAAGAACCAATGAGACGTTACAAAGTCCAAAATTATTGATTTTGTATTTTTTTTTAAAACTCATCCATTGTATACTTCCCTTCTCGTCTGTGTCTTGAAATGCAACCGAGGTTACTAATCCGAAGGAAAATGTAGTAGTGTCGATTAGTACAAGACCAAATCATAAAAGTTAATGAAAACGTGAAGTTTTCTGCTCTTTAATAAGAAAAAATCTTTTCTTATAAAGCTGCGTTGGCAAATAATAAAAGCAACGCATGGTTTACAGCTTCAAGTGTATAATCCTGGCCATACGCACATGCGTACAATCCGGGTCATATGCGTATACTCATACGATTGGACTGCAAGCGTACTGTCGATAAAACGCGTACGGTCCGACCGTATGCGTATACTCATACTGTCTGGAACGTGCCAGGTATGACAATGTAAGCATCCAAATTTTTGCATTTTATCAAACGTATTTCTTTGTTTTTTCATCTGTGATCTTCTGATTTGGTTCATTTTCCAAGTTCGAAATTAAATTTATCTACCCAGCTCATGACAGGAAAGTTTACAACTGAACAGGGTATTAACTGCTGAAGATAAAACAGTTCAGGGTGTGCTGAAATCACATATATTATAATGCATATAACGGGAAATTTGTTCAGTAAGATAATACGTTATAAATATTATCATACCCTAACATGTACTGTCAAAAGAATAGATATAAAACCTTAAAAGAAAATGTGTCCATGGGACACAATGTCCACCGCCTGATTTTATAGTCAATCGTGATGATCTAGAAATAACTTCATACACAAGCTGAGAAACCTTCGACGAAAATTTCCAAATGTACGGGCCGATTAGGAACACCTTTGTTTCTTGCACCGCTTTAAGACAGAATCGTGAAAATTCATTATAAGATTATGCAAACTGAAAAAAAAACTTTCATATAGGGCTCCTCCTATGAGTGATATGGGTATAAAATGATCATAACTATTTTTACATATAATCACTTATTTATTGAAAAAAGGAAAATTTTAGTAAATTTTCTCAAAATTTGACAATCAAATAATCAAAAGGGGTTTGATAAACTAATAATCATTCAAAAATGCGCCGAATAATCAAATAATCACAAATACAGATAATCAAGAAATTCATGGAAAGGCGCACAAATAATTGTAGAAACTGAACTTCGTCAAAAGGTCACTTCAAAGACAGCATACATGCGTCTACGTCTGTTTTGGCAGCCAATGAGAGATTTATAATAATGAAATGAAGGGTACACCCTTTCTCTCTGAAAACCACTTTTCATCAGGGTACCGCGGAATCAAATAATCATTTGCTTAATACAATAATATCAATAATATTTTACTAAAAATGGGGAAATTAAAGTAAATTTTCACAAAATATGGTAATCAAATAATCAATAAGAGATTCACTGATATAATAATTCAAATTGTTAATCAAATAACCACCAATAAAAATCCTCATAATCAGGTGATCTGCACAATTGTATCAGAAGGATGAGTCTTTTCATTGGTTTCTTGATCATCAAGAAACCAATGAAAAGACTCATCCTTCTGATATTGTTTTCGCTGTATTCAATACTTTTTCATAAAAACCTTGGTCGACTTACAATGTAATTAAGACATGCAATACTTCAAATATGTAAAAATTTGCCCCGTTGGAGGGTGCTACAGCTTCCGATGAAATATACAGAAAAGTATGAACACATATATTCCTACCCTGTAAACTGTAAAAACTGAACCGAAAAATATCATCTTTTGACGAATTGTGTACCCATAACGCGTGAATTCTATGGAAAAGATAGCTGAATACATTTTAACATTTTTCGAAATTGATGTTTATATGCAAATACTAAAGAAGTCGTTATCTTTAGGTAAATAAATTAAATGTTATATGTAAAGAGATGTTTCATTTTTCAAAAACAAAATGTTGTCTAGGCTGGATTTTGAATTCGGTTTTGACTGCACCACATAATTGTAAATGTACTAAAGTAAAGTAAAGATACTTCTAATTGGTATATTATTTTAAAATTGTCAGATATTTATGTTGACATGTCAGATAATTATGTTCACTTGTCAGATAAAACATTAACGACTTGTAAGATATTTATGTCGACTTGTCAGATAATTATGTAGTCTTGTTAGATATTTATGTTGACACTGGATGGCAGACATTGGCGTGAGCTGGTCAATAGACCACATAATAAAATGATTTTTTATCTGACAAGTGAACATACTTATCTGACAAGTCAACATAAATATCTGATATGTTGACATGAATATCTGACAAGTCTACTTAATTTTCTGACAAGTAGGGGCAGAACAATGCCACCATAGTATCTTTCTAAGACTTGTGTTTAAAACGTGTTACTATAATTACGTTAATATAAGCAAATAGCCACCCTCATATTATAACCTAGGTAGTTTACATGCAAATCATAGAATGATGTATTTGAGTATAGTTTACTTTGAAACATGAGATCCGCAAAACGTTGAGTTGGCCTTAACGTTAAGAACGATAACTCGTGACGTTACGTCTTTCGGTATCGTGTTACCTTAAGATATGTTAATATCGTCTTAACATGTTTTATATTGAAGAAAATAGATTGAACAACTAAAAACAATTTTCAGACACGGGAATTGAGATGCACTTCGGGTTCTTTAGACCATCAAATTTACGCAATAACAGTGAAAATGTCAGCTTTTTCGTCAATATTTCATTGCGGTAAGGGTATGTTGAACTGTGATATGGAACATATTGGGCATAAGAATTGTAAAAAAAACTTGGATTCTTTGTAAAGCACATACAATAAGCAATCATATCATACCTCGTTTTCATAACTGAAAGAAAAACTTGAACGAAAAACGCAATTTTCCCAAATTTCGGTAGGTGGGTCTAAAAATGGCCAAATTTCGCAAGTGCGTGAATGTTATGCTCGTGTCAATATGTTTTATTTTGAAGAGGGAATGTATGTGGACTTAAAAAATGGGAAGGATTTGGAAGTGGGGTGCATGAGNGGGGGGGGGGGGGGGGGGTTATTCCAGCCCATGGACTAATTCTTAGTGTTATTTACATGTGTAAAAAAACGACACTCTCTGTACTTCTTCCACGCATGGTTGAGATATGTTATCATCAATTGCAGTAATATAAAAACGTGTTTAAGACACTGAGGAAAGTAATTTGTTGACTGAAAGTTTTTAACTTTATAAAATCAATCAATATATATTAATCACCCTGAAAGAATATGAAGTACATGAAATGAGACATTTCTTATACTAGAAGTGTTCAAATCGCATGACTTTATCATGTTTATTATGCCAAGTTTTCTTACTGTTCACTCGAACAGTGTCTTATATAAACAACCATAGGACACTCATAGAGTGTAAAATAAAAAAAAAACTTGGAATATAAAGTCATGAGATGTGGACACTACTGTTATAAAAAGATGGTCAGAATAACATTTTGAAATTGCAAAAAAGCCAAACTTTGAAATAAACAATGAAAGAATATGGAGTAAATACACATAAAAAAACATCTCTACAAATACATGGGTAAAATAAGGAACGGAACAGTGCTTTCATTGTTGTTCTTAATCTTGACATCAGCTTGAGTCACCATGAGATGAAATACTGTAAACCGCCGGAATCTGCTTGCGCCGTCTTTTTCGTGGTTTTCTAATTCAATATAAGTTCGCACAGTCTCAAATTCGAGTTTTTTTTTGTCAAGCTATTGCATCAACCAATTCTATCAAAATATTAGCAACAGCTTTATACTTTTGTGATTCATTCCTTAAAGAGGATATGAAACTGCGGCAAAAATTTTCCTTTTTACAGTTTATATCAATATGACCGAACAATAAATCAACTAGTGTGTGTAGATTTCTTGTTTAAATTGTTTGTTTTTTTGTATTTGTAAGGTCCCAATTTGTCACATATGAATTGCCATATTTTTTTTAGAGATTTTTATTTTAGAATGTATAGATTAGAATGAGCGACAAGCAGCTAGAAATCGTCCTTTATCAACAAGAACTAACAAAATCTTTCTATTGAAGTTGATCCAAACATTAGAAAAAATAAATTCTACCAACTCACATGGGATTGGAAGAATATCTATCTGTTAGATTTTATTGGCCATACTGTATGAAATATCTAAATATTTTAACCAAGTTTCTGAGAATCTTTTCAGTTGTTGCTAGTATCCTCATCATTGCCAATTCAAAATTCTATACAATGTACATGTTTACTGCATTTTTTCATATCTGGGTTCACCGAGCAGCATTTATCAATGATACTTGTGTTCCTATTCAAAATATTTAAACTAGTTTTTGGCATTCGTTAACTAGTAGAACATACTCAATAAGAAAATATATACTTTTCTTAAGTATTTCGATGAAAAATGTTTTCGAATATTCCGTGGTTGTTATTTAGGTGAACTAGGGAAACGTTCCAAAAAGGGTTGTGATAAAGGTCTAGGAACATGATGGAGGAATGTGATGAAGGTTTATGATAAAGGGGTTTTACTGTAAAGGTCGAACGTTTCGCGTGGAGATAATTTTTGCTTATTTCGCGTTTGGAATTGTTTAAATGAATATATCCCCCAACGCGAATAGTTTAAACAACAAACTTATTACAATCAATTTTCGAAAATCCGCTAATATTGTAATAACGCGTAAGGTTCGGGTATGACATTTCGGGAAATTAACGCCAAGCGAAAATAACTAAGTTTACAGTAATACAGATGACTAAACTGATTTAGTATAAGATATACACAACTCTTTTGTACAAAAAATATTGTGAAATTAAATAACAAGATAAGGGTGCATTTAAGATGTTTTTATTGCAGATAAGGGTGGTAAAATGGTTAAGAAACCAAACAGTTCGTCCTTTTTTTCCACCAGATAAAATTAATGTTTTGACATATTTCCGTGAACAATGCAAGGCAATTCAAAAGGAAATTGCAAAGGAGCATATATTCTGTTGCGATATGAACACTATTGACTCATGTCAAGGTAAGTCAGCAATCAAGATTGATTTTCTTTTTCTTAAGTAAGAAAAATTATACGCATTGCCAATGATGCATTTTATTATTAAATTATTTACGTTTGAAAGTTTGCCCGTTAATTAGGAAAAAGAAGGGAAACGGGGCATGTGTCAAAGAGACAACGACCCAAAGGGGTGCATTGTCTTCTAGTTAAATTGTCATCTATGAATGAATGATGTTACTGTCAGTTTCATCGAATTTCCCACTGTGAGTACCTTGGTTTTGAATGTTGTGTTTTTATTTCTGTGATTTGAAGCTGCATAACGTCATTGTTTTCTGTTTATCCAATGTCTTTGAACTATGAGATTGGTTAGTACAATCTCTGTTCCTTCGGTATTCTACTGCAGTTATTTTATGACTGACTAAATATCTTTTTTCTGTTCAATTCTTTTTTTGTAAGAATGCATGAAAAAGCTTTGTCATACTGTCCTCGAGCCAAAAACAAGTTTATGGGATAAGATTGTGAGACACAGAATAAATCTGTTACAAAGGCAGTTTTTTCATTATCTCATATATGCATAGTAATAACAAAATTACAGACCAGAATTTTCGGGAGTCAGAGAAACATAAAGTAAGAAAAGTCATTATGAGGCCTTCAACATTGAGCTTTTCAAAGCTAGTGTGTTTTTATCAAACATCGCTACATCCATGTATCCATTTGAAAATGGACGCGGGATTGTCAACAAACTTAATTAAAATCGCAAAGTGCCCGCCCAATCACCGACAAAAAGACTAGTGTCTTAAACTAGTGGATAATTACAACATATAGACAAACACAGGGCACTAATAAAGTCCATTGCAAGAACACTTGGCATTATGGAATAGCAAAAAACCAAGACAGCGTACCAAAGTCATAACAATAAACAATAATATACAAAACTAGAAAAACTGTGAGCAAAGCGCACTAATAAATACCCCCTGCACCTCCATTTGATTCCAGAAATAATAAATCAATCAAATCAAATTCTGAAATAGGAGGTGCACATCTACATTATGTCACAAAAACTGAAGAGGTGCACATCTACATATATGTCACAAAAACTGTGTAAAATGTATTCAGTGGTTCAGAAGGAGTAGCGGATAACAGATGGGTACCCCCTTGTTTTGTAATGGCAAAGTCCATGTTTTGCTATGGGAAACTCCAAAACAATCAAATCAAATTCTGAAAAAACAAGGTCCACATCTACATCATGTTATAAACACTGTGTTCAAGTTTCATGACAATCTATTGAGTGGTTCAGGAGGAGTAGCGGATAAGAGATGGGTACCCCTTGTAATATAATGGCTAAGTCCGTGTTTTGCTATGAGAAACCAAAAAAATCAATCAAATCAAATTTTGAAATAGGAGGTGCACATCTACATTATGTCATAAAGACTGTGTTAAAGTTTCATGAAAATCTTTTAACTTGTTCAGGAGGAGTAGCGGATAAGAGATGAGTACCTTCAGGTGTAACGGACGGACGGACAGAAGAACGGACGGACGGACAACCCCATCACTATATATCCCCCACTTTTCAATAAATTGATTGATTGAATATTGTTTAACGTATACTCAGCAATATTTCAGCTATATCAAGTCGAGAACAAGTTTGTTAATAAATAATCACTTTGGGGTATGGAAAGGGCCCTGGGACGGGAAATTCTGACTGCCACTGGAAAAGTAGGGTGAAATCGTCAAGGGCGGGGAATTTAGCCTTGTAGCCGATCACCTACGGACCAACCCCAAAAAGAGCTTGCTACAAGGGTTTTTTAACGTGCAGGAAGCATGGCATTTCTTCCAACACGTGGACCTGAGCTTACATCCCATCCGAAAGATGGATTGTGTATTCATTATTCCCGCACAACCACGGAATGGGTCCTATTTCTATATCCCGGGAACATCGGAGTCAGCCTCCGTTTAGGAGGGGTCACACCCGGCAAGCCGGAGATACTAGGTCCTATTTCTATATCCTGGGGTTCCCTCGGGGTCCTCTGTTAGGACACACTTTTCAAGTGGGGGTTTAAATATCACAAAACTAAAATGCTATCAGTGTGAATTGCAAGAAATCAGTCTTCAATGACATTTTGTTACTCATAAGATAAACATTGTAAGACATTTTTTATAGGCGGAGAATGGGATTATGTAATACTGACTACAGTAAGATCCATACCAGATTATTTGATAGAAAAATTGCCAACAAAAGAGTGGAGTGCTGAACACATAGGTATTCTTGCAGATCAGCATCGATTAAATGTAGCACTTACTCGAGCAAAGAAAGGAATAATTATAATTGGTAAGAACTTGTATGATAAAAAGAAAAAAATGAACTGTATTGAAAGGGATAAAAAAAAACTTTACATACAATGTCTACAAATACAGTTTTACTGATGTCACCATTATGTTCCCTGAATGAAATAAATCGAAAATTTATTATATATATATATATATATATATATATATATATATATATATATTTATTATGCATTTATTATATAAACAGTTGTTGAGATCTTTCTCCACATAGGTATAGTTCTTCGGAACTCCATTTAATTTGATTGTTGTTATGAGAAATATCACGTATGGTTGATAAATGCCTTTTTAAACTAGCAGATAGTACAGACACAGATCAAACATTGTTCAAAGAAACATTATTAACGTTAGATTAGTAACTATTATTGAATGATTTGGGGTTAAACGTCACTCTAAGAAGTATAGCAGCTATCTCATGACGGTCAGTTTCAGTGGTGAAGGAAGCCGAAGTGCCCGGAGAGAACCACCGACCTTGGGCAGGAAACTGTCACACCTTATCACTTCCTGCTAATGGGGATCTAAGTTAAACATGGACTCTATTTTCTCCTCTCAAAAACTACCTGGCCAATTGGAATCATACTTTGTTACAACTGTGCTTACTTGGTCCTGTTAGGGCTCAACACTTTAGTGTATTAGAAGAGATGAGGGCAGTGAATCTCAAAAAATTGTGCTTGAGATTTTAGAATGCCAGCATCATATCATCTGGTACATGTAGCAGTCCGACAAGAGGGTTTCTAACTGTAGTATGTCAAAACGAAAAACAGGTAATGCAAAAACATTGTTATTGATAAAAATGATTATGAAGAGATTGGGGGAAACCCAATTATTATATCCCAATTGGGACATTTGACCAGTTATTTGTAAATTACATTTTTGGGGTTTAATGCCGCATCATGAAACTTAGAAATGATAAATTAATAGGGTAAGAGCTTTCAGGGGATATACCCCTGTTTTCAAGGGGATGATGCAAAATTTCTATAGATCGACATATGATAAAAAAAAGTAGGCACTTTGAATTAGCCATAAAAAAAAAGAAAAAAGAGAAAAAAAAAGCTTTAAGGGCTAACAACCGTTCTATAATGATTCTCTTGAAGGAATGTCTTTCTACGATTAAATTAAACAAAGTGTGATCGTTCAGGAAAGAATTTTTTCATTATTAAAAGAATGAAGTATAGAGAAAAAGTCATTTGAAAATGATTTTTTTTTACTTTTTCTAGAGTTTGCTCCCTTTGTCCATGTCTTGAAAAAACAATAAATGTACAAAATGTAGGGTGTAACAATCGTTCTTGAAATCTCAATGCCTTTACATATCTTTAAAATCCAAGCTTCCAATTAAATAAAAAAAATATTGCGCGGACTTTCCGTTTCTGTTGCCTTGAGAATTTAACCAATTAAAAGTTTTGATAATCTTGAATAAGATGACAAAATGCTATTTGATGAATAAAATCACGAAGTTTCTCATGTTTAATGTTTAATTATGTGTCATTGAAACTTAGGGAAAAAAATGAAAAACAGGTCAAATATCCCAGTCGGGATATCACCATAAATCCCAATCGAGATATAATAGCTCTATCAGGATTTTTCCCAACACGATGTACGGAATTCATTTAAAAAAAACGAAGCTGGAAACAGTGCTCTTTATTTTCGTCTGTCAAAATGTTTCATCTGTTATGGCATTAGATATAGTAAACAAAATATCACATATTAGAAACTGAAGGCATATTAATAATATAGTGTAAGAATTTAAAGCCTTTACCAGGAATCACATATTTATTACGTTGCATTCATTATGTATATATTCGACATCCCTGGTAACTAAGATTTGTTTTTTTTCTACTTAGGAAACGGAAACCTGCTTCGATGTGATGATGCTTGGCAAGATCTTATTCAATATTATTCTTCAAAAGCATGTGTAATTGATGGACATTGTTTTCCTTTACGCATTCCACAATGGTCTCATAGCATAGATTACGACTGATGACGAGACATAGGATATAATTTCGAAGTGATACTTGAAATCTTACTTTATGATTGTGATGACCACAGGATATCTGTAGTCACAATAACATTACCTTGTTGAAAACATTTGTTTCTGTTTTTAATTTGAAATTCTGGTTTGTTTTCCTGTGTGCTATCAAAGTGGATAGAAAGCTATAACAAAATTCAGCTGAAAGTGTTATTTTTGAAATGACAATCTTAATGTATTTTCTAATGTTATTGTACTATGTTGTCGTTAAACTGGTTACTATTCGTTTCCAAACAAAGCGATGATTGCTGACATGACAAAGACAGTTTGCGTGTTCTGCGTATGATTTTTTTTAGTAAAATCGAACAATAAAATTATTGTAGAAAAATCAGATTTAGATGAAATATTTATAATGGAGCACATCAAACAAAAAAGTATGTTTTCTTCAAGCATTTTTATCCAGTTTCAAGTATCAGATGACGCAATGATAAGGCCGTATTAAATTAATTCTATATTTCACGTCACAAAAATTTCGTAATATCCACAAATTTTGGGGTTGAGGTCGAGATTCGTCACTAACTGACCACTCGGGTTTATAACTGACGAAATACTTGCAAGAGAGAGTGGAATAAAATACTTTATGTCAGTCAAGAATTTAAAATAAAAATCTGTACTAGAGCATGTTTACAAATGATTTATGCATTGAAATTTATAAAAAACATATTCCATTTAATTTTGAGAAATTCCATTCTCTGTCTCAAACATGAGCTTTTCTGACATTTGGCTAAAATTTTAGCGCTTGGAATAATGCAAAACTGCAATGACTGTCTAAGTATGGGAAATTCGGAACTAAGATGATGCAACGGATTGCATGAAGAGTTTCTGCTGAAAATGCATTTAATTCGTCTAAAATTGTGTCGATCGTCCACTTTTCAAGAAATGCTAAATGTTTAGCTCCTGCAAATTGTTAAAAAAGTTCAGATTTGAGACTAGAAGTGGAATTTCTCAAAACTAAATGGAATATGTTAAAAGATAATTCCGAATATTTTGTTTGAAGTTTTTGTTTTATTTCTCTCTCCATCCCTCGTAGCTTTCGAGATCTGAGGTTGACGTTAAACATTTAATTAATATAGTATGGCCTAATGCAATTAACTCTCAATTTTATATTAGGCTCTTGTCCGAAATGAAAAGAAAAATGATAAGTACTGCTCATGGACACTAGAATATTGAGTTATAGCATGCATTTTATTTAAAATATCTCAGCTAAAATAAGTTTGTATTACATGATTTTCAAAGCTCTACATATTTAAATGGACGTGCTCAACATTATTTTGATTTTAGTTCAAATGTTGTACTTCAGTCTAAGGGTCATGCCTGTTATTTTGATTTTATTAAATGTACGTTTAATGTCCTTGCTGAATTGTTCAAGGACATATATTTTATCCTTGTTTGTAGGCAGTGGACCATTGTTTTTCATTGTTCTCTTACTGTACCCCTGCTGGTCACGTTATTACAGGTGACCTCAGCATCGTAAGCAATGAGAAACTACGTGATCTCCTCACAAAAGGTCCAAAATATCGTGAACCCCAACCCATCAATTGGAAACATAACTTTAAAATATTGATGGACGCAGTTGAGGAATACGCCAAACAAGGGGCTAAGAGAGAGAAGGAAAAGGTAGAAACACTGTCCGACTGGATCAGGTCCATAAAGTCATTAATTGTAGCTCGAGTGAGGCGCCTAAAGACAACCATGAGCCCCAATTCAAAAAGCATATTCGATGATCCCGAGGTAGAAAAAACATTGTCCTTCCTCCATGACAACTATGTCATCGTACCAGCCGACAAAGCCCAAAACAACATCACATTTATCTGCAAAAGACACTACATTGACTGCTTAATGAAGGAGATGGGCATTGACAATTCATTTGGCAATCCCTCATACAAACTCTCCACCATACCAAGGGAGGATATACTAAACAACCACAAATCAGTATTGTCTTCCTTTGGTATCAGTTTGAGTGAAGAGAACAACAATCTGCCTTGTATCTACTGGGTACCCAAATTACATAAATGCCCTTACAAACAGAGATACATTGCTGGGTCTGCCAAATGCACAACAAAACCATTTCTAAGCTCCTCACTTCATTACTTACTGCAGTCAAAGATGGCCTCAAGATATATAGTGATAAAGTATACTCAACAAGTGGAGTGAATCAGATGTGGATTCTCAAAAACTCAAAAGACTTATTAGAATATCTATCTTCAACTGAACTTAACCACTGCAACAGTGTCAAAACTTTTGATTTCTCTACTCTCTATACTACTCTTCCACACGATAAGCTAAAGTCAGTACTCCGGGATTTAATACATCAGTCTTTCTGTACTAAAAAGGGTGAAAGAAGATATTCATATTTAATGATAGGTAAAGATGGGGCTTATTTTGTTAAACATCACACTGATTCACACAAAAAGTATACAGAGGAGGATGTCATTGCAATGCTGGAATTCTTGATTGATAACAAATTTGTAGAATTTGGAGGACAAGTTTTCCAGCAGACAATAGGGATACCTATGGGGACTAATTGTGCGCCACTTTTAGCAGATTTGTTTCTTTATTCGTATGAAGCCAGGTTCATACAAGGACTAGTTCAGGAAAAAGACAATAAGCTAGCCAAATCCTTTAATATCAGTTTCCGTTATATAGATGATGTTCTTTCATCGAACAATCCTCTATTTAAGGATAACCTTCATCTTATATACCCAAATGAACTCGAAATTAAAGAGACCACTGATACACCATCATCAGCATCATACCTGGACCTATACCTCTACATTGACAACTCTGGACGTCTGAAAACAAAACTTTACGACAAGCGTGATGATTTCGACTTTCCAATAGTGAACTTCCCTTATTTGAGCAGTAATATTCCCACTTCTCCGGCATATGGCGTGTAAATTTCACAACTTATTCGCTATTGCCGTGCCTGTAGTTTGTACAGCGATTTTGTCAACAGAGCGAAATTACTGTCTCAAAAACTTGTACATCAAGGGTATGTTCAGTCATTGTTGCAACTGTCACTACAGAAGTTTTACGGTCGTCACCACGATTTGACAGACCATTACAATGTTTCTGTTTCACAAATGAGAACAGATATCTTTGGGTGGATCCAGAGTTTGTTACCGGACTGACTAACACCGACTGTGACAAAACCGGACTTTTCACTGGTAGTGTGACGGGTGCCACGCGTGGAGCAGATCATGCTTACCCTTCCGGAACACCTGATGATACTCCCAGTTTTCAGTGGGAGTTCACACTGTCAGTGCTTGAGTTGTTTGTGTTGTCTTGTATATCACACTGTAATCTTTTAGTTTTGTCTTCGTTGTTGATGTTTGCGGTATCGAGTTGTCCTAGTTATTGTCTAAATACTTAATAGATTATTTAAAGCTTTTCAAACTTCTACCATGGTACTGTTTGGGGGTTAGAGAAGTAACACATACCATGGATCTTAATTGGTTTTGTCTAAGGGTTAGAAAATGACATTAATCAATCAGCCACCAAACAGATCTTTCAACATCACATTCTAGCTGGCAGTGTGACGGGTGCCATGCGTGGAGCAGATCATGCTTACCCTTCCGGAACACCTGATGATACCTCAGTTTTATAGGGGTTCACACTGCTAGTGCTTTAGTTTTGTAGTGTTCTTGTTCATATTTGTTTATTTGTTTTGTCTTTGTCGTACTGTCTCAATTCGTGTTGCTGATTTGCCGTGATTTTGGTTTTATGATTTTATAATTTCCCCTTTCCTCGTTCTTGCTTCGGTATTCGTTTGCCGATGTATTACTGTTATGCTGCAACGTTTCTTTATATTGCAGTACCTTTGCAAATGTTTTAAATATGGATTTGGTGAGGTTTTTGTTATTGGTACATATATCTTTTACTGTAAAAAATAAGAGATTTATGTGTCAAGATGGTACAATATTTTCAAATGTGTGGCCTCCTACATTATATGAGCTATGAAGATACAAAAAAAAAACGTCAAAATCTTTTTCACATGCTCAATCATTCATTTGTTACGAAAAAGAAAAGAGGACCAAGATATACTTGTTTGTCATAGCAAGAGATCTTTTAGTCAATTGTAAATCACTACTTATGTTGGCAAACAGAAAATTTGGATAATGTCTTGTACTTATTCTTATATGGTTCAGGAATGATCAAAACTAGTTTTCGGCACTATATGATTTCTTATGTACGAAAGTATTCATTGCTATATAATAAAGAGTACATTTGACATTCATACCAATATATTAATGTGATGTGTTTGTTTTACTTACTTATGAAATTTGTAATCGATTGGAATTTTTAATAAATTGAATAATTTTTTGAATACAGTAATATTGTCTTCGAAAGAAAGTGTAGAATAGTCATTTGTTAACAAGGTAGTTTAATTTCAATATGTCCTGGTAGCCAACCTAAATTAAATAAAAGTTTAGCAAGAAATTCAGCACATTCGAAAAAGAAATGATGAACATCTTTACACGAACAAGACAATTGGATCCATAAACAATCATGCATTTATAAACTCTCATCACCATACAGTCCTTTGTAGTAATAATTTCGTGTGATTAATCTTTGTTTTTATACGACTTTGATTTTATGAACGTACAGTTTGGTATAAACATAACTTCTCATAAAGTTAACTAGGAGCAGTCGTAAAAGCTCCTCTTATTTAACTAAGAACAGGTATAAAGCCGCTCTAGGACTGCTTCAAGTCTACCTTAGAGCTCTGACCGCTCTCACTAGTCATGGTTTTAGCTAGAATCCTGACCGTTCTGGTCAGAGCAATGACCGCTCTGACCTGTCCTACCAATGACAGTTCTACATAAGTCTGCTTTGGGCATGATCCTTCTACTATGACTGCTATCAGTTGACCTGTTGTAGCTACGACGGCTCTTGTAACAGCCTTGACAAGTCATAACGTGTCCAATATTTCCATGTACAATCAATTTCATATATTTCAAGTTTATCTATATTATAAAAAAAAATTATAAAAATAAAATAATATTCAAAAAAAAAACATGAAAATAAAATTAATGGAAGATGCAATTATGAGATTAATTATTCATGTGTATAAAATTTCATTTTGCCGGCAAGTGGTCCGTTTTGCAGGCAATACTTTACCTGTGTTTATCAGGGTATATTTAAAAAAGTAAGGGTTATTTCCTTTCTCGGGGTAGAACATGCATACACGAAAACAGGGTTCGCGATAGTTTTCCCTAGATTTATTATCACAAAATAGAAATCGTCAATTTGATTGTAGAAAAAAAATTATATAATTATTAGATTATTTAACTGAAACTAATAATTATTGAAAACATCGTAAAATAAGATTGTTATTTCTTTTTATTTTAACGGTTTTGGGCCCGAGACACAGGGAATTTTACAAATTAATATCTATTTTAAATTGTAGTTAACTTCAAAAAAATTTTGAGCAGTTCTCGTGAATGGTAACGTGGACGAGAAGTTATATCTGCGACCCACTGCACACATTCCGACATCTAACAACTATAAATCATAAAAAAATAATAGACGTGACCTTGTACATTACTTTAATTAACACATTTCCTGATATTCGGGTTATTGGATTTAGTTTGTTTCCATTGATTAAGCCATTTTTGGGGGAATTTAAGAGAAGTTTGCCATATGGTGTGAGGTTCGTCACTGTGTTTAAGACCATGCTGTGACCCGTGGATGTTTAGTTTCCGGTCGTCTTAAATTGTTTGCTTCTTCTTTACCTCATTTCCTTTCTTTTTAGTATGTTTATAAAATTACTGCCCAGCTCTTATATTCTTATTGAACTAACAAATATTGTTTAAACGTTATACACAATACAGATACTAACAGACCATTTGAAAATCCAATTGATACTTGTGAAAAAAACTTGTTTATGTATTAAGTTATAAATACCGAAGTAACTTTCTAATAGACATGTTACTAAAGGTGTATATGATTAAGCTTATGTCGATGAGTATGTTGAAGCGTAACATTTAAGTGCGGGATAGTCTCAAAACAGTCATGATAGTAAATAAAAATCAGAACTCGTACGTTACATGAAATTTTAATTCTCAGTCAAATCGAACTGTCCCTCAACAAGCCTTGAATATTCAGAGCAATTATTCGATAAAGCTTTCCACTTGGATTTTCACAATCTACCTTAAACAGAGAATTACAGAGTTCCTTGCTTTAAACAATATTTAACTTTCGACACTAAACACGACACTCTGACATTCCGGTATTTCATTTGTCTTTTTACGGAATATTTGTTCGCCCTCTTCAAAAGTCAAGCTCTTGCCAGGGGGGGGGGGGGGGCTTTAAATAAAATATATTTGCTGGGCATTGTTCTTATATCCATACATCTAACTTCATTCTAAACTTGTATCTTTTTTTTTGTTATCAATAAAAAATCTAGGGACATTCAAAGGCCTGGAAGTGACACGTGATTGGTAAAAATTTTTTTAAAAAATGCAAAATATAACAAAGATAGCTGGAACGATAAATTGGTGACCAAAAAGGGATTTCCGTTGTGAATTCGATTTCTAATAATTCTGATCATTTCAAACATATTTTCTTGGGGTTCAGCATTCACGAAAACATTTATTATGAAAGAAAAAAGTGAAAAGACATTTACCAAAGTCGATATTTCACTACGGACTTAACCTCTAAAATAAATATTTTATAACGGACCAGGCAAAGATTTTGCTATACATGTAGCAGAAAAATGTGTAAATGCCATTGAGATCGAACAGTGAACAGTAAACATGAGTAAACAATTATATTCGGGCATAAAAAAATATTGAAATTAAAAGATAAGCGTTCAAATAATTAAAAACAATTGGAGAATGTTTATAATCTTTGAGCAGTCTTTCTCCTGAAACAGTCAGTTGCACTGAAGACAGGGGTAAGTTGCTTATGTTTGTCCATGTGTTTTGTGTACTTAATGAATTCAGTAGCCATTAGCCCATAATTGGGCATAAAGTTGTTGAATAACTTAAACCGAATTGAATGTAGACGAGTAAAAGTATATGTTTAAAGTTTATTAGTTCATTAACGAAAGAACGCGGTCGCAGGAAGCTGCAAAACAGGAGATATAAATTATCTTTATTCTCATAAACCAAAATACAATTTACATTATTGCAATGTTCCATAATACAATCTAATTGCTAAAAGGTAATTTTTTTAATTACCATACATACTAACTATTCGAACCGACCGGGAATGAAGTACCCGTTTCATTCTTCATTTATTTTGTGATCGTCGTTCGGATATCGGTGGAAAGGACAGTGGCATTGTTAAAAATGACTTTTTTTTATTTTAGAATTTCCAGATTATACCTTCTGCTTCCGTGTGCATTTTCCGATGAATTGAAAATGTGTGTTTTACAAATATAAGGGAATGCAAATTACATGTCATAAAAATATGTACTGCATTTTTTTTTTAATTTTTAGGACTTAAAATGAAAAACAAACTTGTGAAAAACATAAGTCCGAGTCAACATTTAAAAAAAACTTATTTATTATTATGGTTTTTTTGTTTGTTTGTTTGTTTTTTCTTTTTTGCTAGCTGAACTGGTCCTGTTTTAGCCAGAAAAACATGATTATACCTGATTAAGTGCTTCCCATACAGTTTATTTCATTCTGAAAGTGCTTTGTATTTGTTCTTATGTTTGAAAATCTGATGCATTATAATATTTTGAGAAGACCCCTCTTTAAATTGGTCATCATAGACATAATCGTGCACCTATTCTTAAACATAAGACCTTTCGTAACATGTCTATTAAGTTTCTGTATATGACCATTTGGACAACTTCTGTTTCTTCATGTAAGATCAAGACAAAACAATTAGAAACAAATAACCAAAATCTGTATAAAGGTAAAGGAGAACAAATAACCAAATACGATCTAAATAGAAAAACGGAAATCAGCCAAGGACAGAGCCTGCTTCAGAGACTAAAAACTACTTGGTTTTTATTTTTCTTAAGTTTATAAGGTGACCTTTTATAAATTATGAAAATGCTAATAGTATTTCCTCATATATTTATATAGAATTAAAGGACATATTAATGAAGCGAGTATTTGGAATTTACTGGAATTTGGATTTTAGAATATATTGTTTAATCACTTTGACATGATTCTACATTTTGATATTTCAATTTGATAGAATGTGTTTCAGCTTATGCCACCTACTATTGTAAATCATCATATTTTAAATTTATTTCATTATTCTCCTCAAAACCCACAAATGTTGTATACTATATAAAGAATCTTTTTTCAAGTCCTAGTTTATCTTAGTACTACTGTCGAAAGTGTTAAACTTCAAAACAAGAGGTTCTCAAGAGCCTGTATCACTCACCTGAACCATGGCTGACATAGATAAAAGGCATTTCCAATTGGAAAAACACAACATAAAATTTAGCAGAATACTTTTTTTCTAAAATTACTGTCTTCTTGTATGGTTTCCATGGCACAGAAAGATCCACCATCCATTACAACCCATAACAGAACACAATTCAAAAAAAAATTGGACAGGGGTTCCATTTATAATCTAGGCAATACATAATGCTGAAATTGAAACATTCAGACCACAATTCAAATAAAAATTAAAAATTTTTGGGAGAGATTCCCCATAAAATTAATAGGGCCAATGTTTAAACTATGTTCCAGATGGTGGCCATCTTGGATTAGGTATGGACCTGCCAGATACAATGTTTGGATGGGACTACCTAAGGACCATTGTTGCTTAGTTTGGTTCTAATTGGACAGGTAGTTTCTGAGAAGAAGATCTTTGAATGTATTTTCCTTAGGGTCCAATGTTAAAAGTATGTTCCCCACTGGCGGCCATCTTGGATGAGGTACGGATCTTTCGGATACCTTTTTTGTAAAGACCATCGAAGGACCATTTTGTCTAAGTTTGGTTATCATTGGACTAGCTGTTTCCGAGAAGAAGATCTTTGGATGTCTTTCCCTGAGGATCTAATGTAAAAACTATGTTCCCGGCTGGCGGCCATCTTGGATCAGGAACGGTCCTCTCGAATACCTATTTGAAAGGGACCATTTAAGGACCATTATGTCTAAGTTTGGTTATAATTGACTGGTTGTTTCTGAGAAGAAGATCTTTGAATGTGTTTTACATATGGTCTAAGTTAAAATTATGTTTCCCGCTAGCGGATATCTTGGATTAGGTACGGACCTGTCGGATACCTTTTTTGGAAGGGACCATCTAAGGACCATTGTGTCTAAATGTGCTTATATTTAGACTGGTAGTTTCTGAGAAGAAGATCTTTGAATGTCTTTTCCATAGGGTCCAATGCTAAAACTATGTTCTCCGCTGGCGGCCATCTTGGATTAGGTACGGACTGACCGGATACCTTTTTTAGAAAGGACCATGTAAGGACTATTGTGACTAAGTTTGGTTATAATTGGACTGGTAGTTTCTGAGAAGAAGATTTTGAATGTAATTTCCTTAGGGTCCAATGCTAAAACTGTGTTCCCCGCTGGCAGCCATCTTGGATTAGGTACGGACCTGTCGGATACCTTTTTTGGGAAGGGACCATCTAAGGACCATTGTGTCTAAGTTAGGTTATAATTGGACTGGTAGTTTTTGAGAAGACAATCTTTGAATGTCTTTTCCTTAGGGTAAAATGTTAAAACTATGTTCCCCGCTGGCGGCCATCTTGGATTAGTTACGGACTTGTCGGATACCTTTTATGGAAGTGACCATCTAAGGACCATTGTTTTTAAGTTTGGTTGTAATTTGACTAGTAGTTTCTGAGAAGATCTTTGAATGACTTTCACAAAGGGTCCAATGTTAAAACTATGCTCCCCGCTGGCGGCCATCTTGGAATAGGTACGGACTTGTCGGATACCTTTTTAGAAGGGACCATCTAAGGACCATTGTTTTTAAGTTTGGTTGTAATTGGACTGGTAGTTTCTGAGAAGATCTTTGAATGTCTTTTCCATGGGGTCCAATGTTAAAACTATGTTCCCGGCTGGCGGCCATCTTGGATGAGGTACGGACCTGTCGGATACTTTTTTGGAAAGGACCATCTAAGGACTATTATGACCAAGTTTGGTTCCCATTGGCCCGGTAGTTTCAGAGGAGAATATCTTTGAATGAAAAGTTCACGGCGGACGGACGACGGACGACGGAGACCAAGTGATGGCAAAAGCTCACCCTTGCATAGCCAGGTGAGCTAAAAATTAACCTTTAGCGAGAAATTTTATGTTTAACCCATGAGACAGTAAAACTTTGATATTCAACGACTTGTAGATGATAGATTTTATTTCTAAAAATCTGAAACTAATGCCATTTTCATGATTCAGTTTAGTTTCTACCCCGTCTTTGGCTTCTAAAATCAATACTTTTACATCACTGGAAATGCGATTTACATTGTATTGAAATCAACAAAAACAAAGATTTCATAGGTGATTCAAGATCTATAAACAATGTATGTTTCGAGAAAATACTTGTTACATAGAGTTAGACTCAAAATAAGCGAATCTAATGTATTTTTTGCTATTTTAAGATATAGCGATGGAAAAGTTCAACATTCCCAAAATAGCGTTCATCGAGTGAATCGTGTGCGTTCATCGTTTAGGCCGTTTGCGTTCATCGTGTAAATCGTGTGCGCTCATCGTGTACCGTGTATCGTGTAACGTGTAACGTTCATTGCGTGTATCGTGTAACGTGCGTTTACTCGTTTCATTTAAATTCCGCATTTTATAGATAGGATTTGCCAGTTTTCTGCACAACACATTTTTTTTTTCAACCGCCGATTTTACAAGCAAAAATTAAAAAAAAATTATCATATAAGGTATCGCTTACGATTTTTTGTCACAAAAACATGTATTGTTTCGGAACAGAAACCTTTATATAATCAACTTAAAATATTCAATCATAACAATGCAGGCTCTATATAAGTCTAATCAGATGAAACTTAATAAATATATCTACGGTTAAATCATAGGAAGTTTTAATATTGCGGACACCGATATAATATAAAAAAGAGAAAAAGTGCCCTTTCTTTTATATTTATAGTTAACTGATATGAAGTTTTAGTATCGCATACACAGGTATAATATATAATAGAGAGAATGTGCCCTTTGTTTTATATTTATGGTTAAATTATATGTTTTAGTACTGCGGAGACTGGAACAAAATAAAATAGAGAAAACGTGCCCTTTTTTAAAAATTTGTGGTTAAATTAAATGAAGTTTAAGTATTGCAGACACCGGTATAATAAAAAAATAGAGAAAAAGTGCCTTTTCATTATATTTATGTTTAAATTATATGAATTTTATTATTGCGGACACCAGTATAATATAAGATAGAGAAAAAAGTGCCCTTTTTATATTAATAATTAAATTATATGAAGTTTCAGTATTGCGGACACCGGTATAATATGAAATAGAGAAAAAGTGATCTTTCTTTTAAATTTATGGTTAAATTATATCAAGTTTTAGTATTGCGGACACCGGTATTATATAAAATAGAGAAAAAGTGCCCTTTCTTTGAAAATTATGGTTAAATATTTTGAAGTTTTAGTATTGCAGACACCGGTATAATCTAAAATAGAGTAAAAGTGCCCTTTCTTTAAAATGTATGGTTAAATTTTATGAAGTTTTAATATTGCGCACACCGTTATAATAGAAAATAGAGAATTATATGAAGTTTCAGTATAACGGACACCAGTATAATATAAAATAGAGAAAAAGTGATCTTTCTTTTAGATTTATGGTCAAATTATATGAAGCTTAATTATTGCAGACACCCTTAATATGAAATAGAGAAAAAGTTATCTTTCTTTCAAATTTATGGTTAAATTATATGAAGTTTTAGTATTGCGTACACGGGTATAATATAAAATAGAGGAAAAGTGCCCTTTCTTTTAAATTTATGGTTAAATTATATGAAGTTTTAGTATTGCGGACACCGGTATAATATAAAAAGAAAAAAAGAACGTCTTTTCTTTTAAATTTATGGTTAAATTATATGAAGTTTTAGTAATGCGGACACAGGTATAATAGAAAATAGAGATAAAGTGCCTTTTCTTTCATATTTATGGTTAAATTATAGGAAGCTTTAGTATTGCGGACACCGGTATAATATTAAATAGAAAAAAAAATGGTCTTTCTTTAAAATTTATGGTTAAATTATATTAAGTTTGAGTATTACGGACACCAGTATAATATAAAATAGAGAAAAAGTGTCCTTTCTTTTAAATTTATGGTTAAATTATATGAAGTTTAGGTATTGCAGACACCGGTTTAATATGAAATAGAGAAAAAGTGATCTTTCTTAAAAATTTATGGTTAAATTATATGAAGTTTTAGTATTGCGGACACCAGTATAATATAAAATAGAGAAAATGTGTCCTTTCCTTTATATTGATGGTTAAATTATATGAAGTTTCAGTATTGCGGACACTGGTATAATATAAAATAGAGAAAAAGTGATCTTTCTTTTAAAGTTTTAGTATTATAGACACCGGTACAATATATAATATACAATAGAGAAAAAGTGTCTTTTCTTTTATATTTCTGGTAAAATTATATGATGTTTCAATATCCCGGACACCGGTATAATATGAAGTAGTGAAAAGGTGATCTTTCTTTTAAATTTGTGGTCAAATTATAGGAAGTTTTAGTTTTGCGGACATCGGTATGATATAAAATTGAGAAAAAGTGATTTTTTTTTTACTTATGGTGAAATTATATGAAGTTTTAGTATAACGGACAGCAGTAAAATATAAAATAGAGAAAAAGTGATCTTTCTTTTAAATTTATGGTTAAATTATATGAAGTTTAAGTATTATGGACAGCGGTCTTATATAGAATAGAGAAAAAGTGATCTTTCTTTTAAATTTATGGTTAAATTAAATGAAGTTTAAGTATTGCGGACACCGGTAAAATATGAAATAGAGAAAAAGTGTCCTTTCCGTTAATTTTATGGTCAAATTATATGACGTTTAAGTTTTGTGGACACAGGTATAATATAAAATAGAGAAAAGGTTACCTTTCTTTTGAATTTATGGTCAAATTATCTGAAGTTTTAGTATTGCGGACACCGGTAAATTATAAAATAGAGAAAAAGTGCCTTTTCTTTTATATTGATGGTTAAAATATATGAAGTTTTATTATTGTGGACACCGGTATAATATAAAATAGAGAAATAAGTGGCTTTTCTTTTATATTTATGGTTAAATTATATGAAGTTTTAGTTTTGCGGACAACGGTATAATATAAAAAAGAGAAAATGTGCCCTTTCTTTTATATTTATGGTTTAATCATATGGAATTTTAGTATTGCAAACACCGGTATAATATAAGATAGAGAAAAAGTGCCTTTTTTATATTTATGGTTAAATTATATAAAGTTTCAGTTTAGCAGGCACCGGTTAAATATGAAATAGAGAAAATGTGCCTTTTCTTACTTATCTGTAATCTGTAATCCAATAATTTCTGCCAATTTAGGCACGCCTCCTTTCTTGGAGTGAAAGTCAAATAAAAGTTACGCATAGTTCAATATTTCACTATTAATCCACTATTAATGGTTATATTATAGAAAGTTTCAATATTGTCTAAATGTAATTTAGACAATATTGTTTCTTTTCTTAGATAGTTCTGGCTGATTTAGCAGCATCTTTCAACAGTTCATTACTATAAATCAGGAGTTTTTTATTTAATTTTTAATTAATTTTTATTAACATTACACAATTTTAAGTTTTTGCCGACCCTATCTGATATTGTTATGTCAAAAGTAGAGACAGTCCCCGAGAGATAGTGTGTAACACCGATGTCATAAATGCTGTTTCATATGGAAAATCGACTTTTTTCTTTCGTCAAAATTAACAGTTGTTTTATTTATATGCGGTCGTATGTATCATATTGTTATTTAGGCTGCAAAATTATAATTTTTCATTTCGAGTTCGTTTCATGAAAATATATAAGATTATTTAACCGACACGGTGCACGTTACACGGTACACGGTACACGATACACGGTACACGATACATGATTGAGAACTTTCTGTATCATTCATCGTGCGAATCGTGTGCGTTCAACGTGTGAATCGTCTGCGTTTATCGTGTGAATCGTGTGCGTGTGGTAGGGAATGTTGAACGTTTCCATCGCTGTAAGTTCGTGACCTTTTCAATAACATATGAAAATGCTAGATCAATTTTTGTACATGTTGATGAACACTTTGATCTCCAATGGCATGAAATTGACGAGAACAGCATAAGAATTGGAGAAATCATTTTTGTGCTGTTTCATAGCACTTTACTTTTGCATTGTCTCCAGACGAAATAAAAGGCAGATGTACCTCTCAAATACGCATAACATAGTTCATGTCTGGGTGTCAAGAATCACAGATTGCGAAAAACTTCTACACACATTCTAGTAATTTTATTTTAAAATGTTCAAATGAAAAGTATATGTAGTTCAAACAAAAATACAGTGTGAAAATATAGATTTTTTGACAATCGGCATTCGCTATTCGGTTCATTCATGAAAAAAATACGAAGTTTTCATGAATGAATGGAAACATAGAAAAATGCTTCTATCGCTGTGGACTCTTTGCTAATAAAATTTCATACTTGCCAACTGGTGTTTTTGACGATTTTGATGATTTCACGATCGTGCGACGAAAATTCGAGTATAAACCTGATTTTGAAGAAACTCACACGAAAAAAAAAGTTTTTTACACGATCTTGGCTGTTGAAAAGGAGATAATCTAAATTCTCGAAAGGGAGTTAACCAGAGTCTCGATAATAGCCGATCAAAATCAGCTTTACAATTTTACAATATTACATACAGATTGCAACGATTTTAACCATTTATTGCTTATATTTGAGTGCATTTGGTGTGTTGGGGTGAATTTGGGTATATTTGGGTAAAAATTCACACCCTTCCCTCCCCTTAAACATACATTTCGCCAAGGACATTTACATACATGAAAATTTTGATGTAAAAAATAATATAAGAGATTCATTTCTGTGACTGTGTTAAAGATGGTACAATATTTTCAAAGGCGTGGCCTCCTACATTGTAAGCGATATGAAGTTACAAACAAAATAAAATAACAATCGTCAATTTAATTGTAGAAAATTTGTATATGATTATTAGATTATGTAGCTGAAACTAATAATTATTGAAACATCGTAAAATGAGATTGTTATTTCTTTTTTATTTAAACGGTTTTGGGCCCGAAAAACAGGGAAATCTGACAAATTAATATCTAGATTAAATTCTAGGACCAGAATGGCAGAGGCCATAGCAGACTTGGCAAGAAATGTCATGACTAGAACATGTAGAACAGGCTTAGCAGGTTTTAAACGGTCATGGTCAGAGCACACTTCGATAGAATGGTCATGGCAAGAATAGACTTAGGCAGATCTGTCATGGCTAGAACAGACATGATTCTAGGACCAGAGCAATTGTGATTCTAGGACTGTTCTAAATCTGTTCCAAGTTAACTTCAAATTAACTTTGAGCTGTTCTAGTGAAAGTTAACTTGAACGAAAGGTTATGTCTGCACCCCACTGTATACATTCCGACATCTTACAACTATAAGTAATAGAAATAACAGACGTGACCTTGTACATTACTATTTCTAACACATTTCCTGATATTCGGGTTATTGGATGTAGTTTGTTTCCATTGATTACGCCATTTTGGGGGGGAATTTAAGGGAAGTTTGCCATATGGTGAGAGGTTGTCACTGTGTTGAAGACCATGCGGTGACCCGAAGATGTTTAGTTTTCGGTCGCCTTATTTCCTTTCTTTTTGGTATGGTTATAAAATTACTGCTCAGCTCTAATATCCTTATTGAACTAACCAATATTTTTTAAACGTTATACACAATAGAGTTACTAAGAGACCATTTTAATATCCAATTGATAGTTCACTAAACACTGAAATTCTTGTGAAAAAAACTTGTCTATGTATTTAGTAATACATACCGAAGTAACTTAATAAGTTTCTGTATATGACCATTTCGACAACTTCTGTTTCTTCATGTAAGATCAAGACAAAACAATTAGAAACGCATTACCAAAATCTGTATAAAGGTAAAGGAGAACAAATAACCAAATACGATCTAAATAGCTTTTTGGGGGAAATCTTACAGGATTTTTGTTAATGTCATGATACACAAAAAGACACTTGCCCTTTCGTGTTCATTGCTGTTGTTGAATATTTTTTTATTTTTTTTATTTTGGCCAGTCAATATATAACTTGCATGTACTCTGTAGTTTAGTCATTGAGTGAACATTTATATACTTTGCCAAAAGACAGACCTCTTTTTGTCTGTTCGTTATCTTTTTGGTATCCTGAGTTTTTTTTCTCTTACCACTTGATATACTGTATATAAGTGTACCTGGGTGAGATACAGCTTTTGGACTGTTTTTATTTTAATATCAAGTTGCACATCTTTTCCTATTTCTAAGATAACTGCCCAAACAGCACTCCAACGTTCAGCGCTTTGATTAGTAGCAATGAAGCGTTTTAATATGTTATTAAAAATGAACTATTTGATGTTATCTTATAAATATTTTTAAACAATCTAACGGTAATGGATGAAAATGAGGTACAATAACTGAGTTGGATCACATTGAAAAGTTTTCGATTTGAAAAAGTGACAAAAATGAAAATACTGTTAGAAAAAAGGCGAAACATCTAGACATTCCTTACAATGACACTTGCATTTTTGGAAACCCTACAAACCCAACCAACTGTTAATGGGGCGAAAATAAAACAGGATAACAATTATATTTGAACACAAAATACATGTATAATATGCATGTTCATGAAACATTCAATCAAGTCTATATGAAATTCCTTTACAGACATGGTTACTTAAATATATAATACCAATGACATCTCATACTGGATATAACATCTACATAAATATAGCTTTGTATTTTTATGTACCATTATTACTCATTAATACTATACATAAATTCTTGTTAATAATTGCTATTGCGTCTTGGACTTCAAAGGTGTAATCGTCGTTAATTTATCAAAATTTTTTCTTCGCACAGTACAAAGTCACGACGGCAACGGGAGAAAATATGTTCGTCGCAAGAGTTCATTTACGAAATATAATACCCAAGCTTTTCTAACAACTAAGAATTCTAATAAGGTAATTTAGTCAATTTTAACTTTTATTGAATAACATATTTTGCCGAAGTCCCCGATGTGCTAATTTGATGATTCAGATATAGTCTTTAAATGATAGTTATTCTCCAGACTTTTCCCTCAGTGTTATTATTATATTTTTATTGGTTAATATGAGGACTTATTAGGAAAAAAATCAAGGTCATCTAGTTGTGTCCTAATTATAAATATCTGATTGAATATTTTATATATCTGATTGAATAAATTGTATTGTAATTAAGCGTTCGGTCCACATGGTCCATAAATTGAAAGATGCTTAAGAAATCCCAAATTAAGAAAAAATAAGAAAAGATAAATATTGGAGTTTTATAAAAGTAACAAAATACCGAAGATACTGTATAAATTCTTTTTTTTTTTTTTTTTTTTTTTTTTTTGCAAATCGCCATTTTGACAACTAATGTCTCTTCAAAACAAATCAAATCAAACCATCTTGGAAGATAATGAATAAAAGATTTATAAAAGGTTATAGAGAATAAAATACCAAAGGGATATAATTAAAAACTAAAGTCAGCTGCGTATAAGACTTTGCATGAGAAAGATGCCTCTCAGTTGAGAGACATAAATGCGCATATGCAGAAATTAGATTGACAGCAGCTTCGGTATTTAGTTATTTGTTACCACTGGGTCGATGTCACTGCTGGTGGACTGTTAGTCCTCGAGGGTATTCACCATCCCAGTTGTCAGTACTTCGGTGCTGACCCGAAAGCCGATTATATTTGAAATCCTACAATATCTAAATTTTTGAAAATTTTGTTAAAAACTTAGGAGTATCTCCCTCACGCAAAGCTCTGTCCTTAGCTGATTTTGGCTACACATTTAGATCATATTGGTTATTTGTTCTCTATCAGTTTTCAAACATCTTTGAGTTTCTGGTCTTCCAAACGTTTAGATTTTATCTTCACTCAAGTGACATAAGTTGTCGAAATGCGCATATGCAGAAATTAAATTGACAGCAACTTCGGTATTTAGTTATTTGTTACCACTGGGTCGATGCCACTGCTGGTGGACTGTTAGTCCCCGAGGGTATTCACCAGCCCAGTAGTCAGTACTTCGGTGCTGACCCGAAAGCCGATT